>CAJHQQ010000546.1:0-175638 GCA_905132885.1 Moricandia moricandioides
AAACCTTTATTACTTAGTTATAGTTTATACTTTTCTAATCGACAATGTATATTATAGTTCAAATCTAAAGTATTAATATTACTACTGAGATAGATATTATTTTAAATATTATAAAATTGTAATCAGATATATTTTATAATATTTCAGAGTTGTCCTAAAAAAAATTCAAATTTACTAGCATTATATAAAAGAATGTACCAGAGTACCTGCTCGAAGTAAGCATGAAACTCAATGTTATAGAGCAGTGGCAGAGCTAAAAAATATCAATACTAATGAAATTGTTTATATTCAAATATTAAATTAATTTTAGTAGTTTTTTTCCTTTATAAAAATTAGAACCTAAAATGATGTTATTAGTAATTAGTATTATACATCCTACAAACAATATTTATTTCCTATAATGCAATACAAATATAAACTCTAATTCTTTTGCATAGTATATAAAGTCTTAATTAAATACGAGTGAAAAATTTGTAAGATTTATTTCTTAAATTATTTATTTATGTTAATATATAGTTTAGTTTCAGTTTAGTTGATTGTTATGTTCATTGAAATATATATATATATATGAGTTGTAATCAAAAAAAATTAGAAAAATAGAATGAAAAGAAATTGTAACAATTTATACCAAGAAGAGATATTCTTTTAAAAAAATTGCAGAACATATCAAAAATAAACAATTAAGCAATTAAGTGAAAAAATATTAAACAGGGTGCAAGGTTAGGATTCGAAACTTGAACAAGGGCGTCAATTGTTCAATCAATAACCAAATTTTCCATTTTGCTATATATAATAAGCTTAACATGTAATAAAAAAAATAAAAGTCATGGGGTCATCTGGCCCCGCTCCTCCTTGGGTACCCTCTGCTATTGCTAAAGAGGGTAAAAATCCTATTTAACAATGCTGCACTAGATGTACCCCAAAGCTTTTCTTTTTGAATTACTAGAATGTTCGGACTGAAGCCTTAATTAATCCCCCGACCTGAAACCACAACATGTAATATTGGTTTCGTCTCAGCTGTCATTCGAACCGGTGACCTCTGACACAATGGTCGGAATCTTTTTCAGTTGAACTAATGACCTTTGATTTAAAAAAATTAGGATCATGTTTAAACCGGGATTTTTAACTCGACGTAAATCGAACACACAACCTTCTGATATGGAGTCAGACACGCTACCATTGAGCCACAAATCCGATTACCCCAAAGCTTTTTGATGAATATAATTTAACATTCATTAGAAAAACATGCCATATTTTCTTGATTATGAGTTTACATTGCCAATTGTTGTAACTTTGTGTTAGTTATTTACTGTAATTAAATAAAAAAATTAATACCAACAAAGTAAGGGAAATTGGGCTTTTTATTCCTAAACTATTTGGAATCGGCAATTTTAATATTCAACTATTGCTCGCGCGGAATTATTCCTCAACTAATAGTCGACTTTGCGAAATTAGGACCAAAATAGTCAACCGTTAACTGCTTAACGGAAACATAACGGTTTCCGTTAACTTTTTGACGGTTGACTATTCCAATCATAATTTTGCGCAGTCAACGCTTAATTAAGGAATAAATATGCGCATATAATACTTGAGTATTTAATTTGCCGATTGAAAATACTTTAGGAATTAAAAACAAGAATTTCTTTTAGAATAAAATCATAATTTAACATATTTTTTAAGTTAAATATAACCAATATAGAATATTTTCACTTTAAAATTTTTTTTGAGGTTTTATAGTGACTCAAAATTTCAACTTAAATGCAAAACTAACCCACCATTTTTTTGAAACGTTCATTTGCCTTATTCACCCTAGATTTTTGAGTTATTCACGAAAATGCCATTACTCTTTTTTTCCTTTTTTTTTAAATTTTCCTCTATCATCCTCATCTTCATCAAGTATTTACAATATTATCATTATCATCAATACATCAACCACCATGAACAACCAATTTAAAGCTCTTAATGCACAAAAAAAATGATTTTTTTCTCTTCTTTTCTCATTTGTTATTCATACAAACCATATTTCTTTCATTTTCTCTCAAAATTCATCCATAAAATTCAAGATTTTGATTTCAAACTTTGTAAGGTTCATATAGACATAGAAACTCATGATTTTTGGTCATTAATGACTAGGTAGCATTCGTGGTGAAGTTTTATGAGGTTAGAGAAGTTAAACAAGTCATCTCATGGATTCAAGATATGAAATTAATTTTTTTTTTCAGATTTGTTCGTGAAGAAGACTTCTCTAGAAGTCTTCTAATCAAAGCATATGTTAGTTTTGCAATTGAATTTTTTTGTGTTTTTTGTAGAAGACTTCCCTAGAAGTCTTCTACCTTTCCTTTGTTAACAAAAAAATAGGGAGAATCGAGAAGACTTCCCTAGAAGTCTTCTCGGATAAACATGTTAATTTTGCAATTGACCAAAGTTTGTCAGAAATTTGAATTTTTACAGAAGACTTCCTAGGAAGTCTTCTTTACTGTTTAATGAAGTCTTCTCATTGTCACTAGAAGTCTACGTGGGTTACTTTTGCAATTGACAAATAATACTAAAAAAATATTATTTACGAGAAGACTTATTAAGAAGTCTTCTCAAATTTAATTCCTGGTTTTTGGTAAACCTTTGGTTCATAGAAGTCTTCTCTCGAAAAGTCAAATATAGTCAATTGCAAAAGTAACCCAAGAAGACTTCTTGCGACAGTGAGAAGACTTCACGTGAACGTAAGAAGTCTTCTAGAGAAGTCTTCTATAAAAAGTCAAATTTTTGACAAACTTTGGTCAATTGCAAAACTAACTTTTTTATCTTAGAAGACTTCTCTAGAAGTATTCTCTGAGATTTTCGAAAAAATTTCAAAATCAAACGCAAGCCAATATTTACAAAGGAAGACTTCTCAAGATGTCTTCTGTAGAGTAGACTTCTTAAGAAGTCTTCCTTCATAAATTTGCAATTGCAAAAATGACCTAAACGGAAGACTTCTTAAGAAGTCTTCTCTTGGAAGACTTCATAAGAAATCTTCTACGTTAATGTTTATTAAACTTTAATTTTCTTAAAACGTAAAATGAATTTGGTTTTTTTCTTGTTAATTCATGTGTATTAGTCAATATGATATTTAATTTATTTCTATAAATAAATTTTGTTAATTATTCTATATTTAAGATGTTTGTTTGTTTAGAAACATAGATTAGATTAAATAATTCTACGATTAGTTTCGTTTTAAAAACTTTAATTAAATAAATAAAAAATAAAAAACTATCAACCAATAAAATTATAACATTTAATTGAAGAGCTCTTCTATGAGCGACATATCAGCAGAAATCACTAAAATGACTTCTCAATTAATATATACTAGGGTGCGGGCATAAACATATTCAAATTATGAATTAAGTAGTACAAATTTTTATCAGTAACGGATTTTATATCATAAGACCACCGTCTTTGGGAGAAAACATCAGGCACAGGAAAATGTTGGTACTCGATAATTTACACGGACGAGATGGAACAAAGTAACTTCAGTATCAAGAGGTAGTCGTTCCGGTATGCATAACTGCAACGTCCCAAAATAATTTGTGTGTTTAAGAAGATATTTTATTTTCCAAATCTAGAATTAATAGTGTATAGTTTTAGAAGTAACATATTTTATATTATCATTAATTAGAATTGTATTGTATATGTGTTGTAAGTCTTTATTTTAGGTAAAAATATTATTATGTTTTTTTTTCCGAAAAGTTTATGTAGACATATTAAAAGAAAATATAATAAAATTGAAAGTATTATCCATAATTATATCAAGTATGAAGTATTTGATCAAGTATGAAGTACTTGTCTCGATAATGAAAACAACTTCCATTAGAAACCTGCAAAAAATGTATTTAATTTTGTAAGCAAGTGGACGTGTTACATAATTTGAAAGATTTATTCTTTTCTATTCTTTATTGAACAAAAAAAATATTAAAGTGACGTACCATGATCGGAATAGTCAGAAAACTGATTGGCATTGAAATACTATCGATCTTCATACTCATCACTACCCATCTAACAAATTCCAAAAAATAAATAATTGAAACAGTTTATATATTTTGAAAAATTTATTGGAAAAAAAGTAGATAACAATTACTTACTCTGCCTACAGAATATTCTGGAAAACTTGTTTGTAGACAACATTCAATGTTTTTGTTTTTAATCGAGATCTCGACTTAACTCTTGAAAGTGCAGCGTAGAGCTGACCATGAGAGAACACTGGCCTAGGCAGAAACAAACCAACACTTTTTAGTGTTTGACCTTGACTTTTGTTGATAGTCATCGCGAAAGCCAATGTAACCGAAAACTATCTTCGACGCATTCTGAAGGGAAACTTTGTGTCAGGTGGTGTTACAAACATTCTAGGAATCCAAACCTTGTCTCCAGCAATATTGTTTCTGGTTATAATTCTACCTTCTATCACATGGGGAAGTAGCTGAGTAACAATTAGCCTAGTACCATTGCATAGTCCATCTGCAACTTCCATGTTACGGAGACACATAATAGGAGCACCAACCTTCAGCTTCAAATTATGTCTAGGCAGTCCAACCAGTTTAACACTGTTCAAAAACTCTGCAGGATATACAACATTTTCTTCTACGTCAACATCAGATGGGATAATACTGTCAGAGCTAAGGTAAATCTTCTCTTCACATGAAAGCATATGTAAATCATTTTCTTTAGTGACATGTAAAAAGTTACTGGAACATAAGAGTAAACACAAAAATATGTTACTTGACAATTGCGAAAGTATGTAATCCTTTATTTTATCCACTTCATCATTTGTGGGAGTGAAAATGACTCGATATCTATACAAATCCTTATCTCTTGAGGTTTGAGAATAACTTGATATCTATACAAATCCTTATCTTTGGATTTATTATAACACCTTTATTACTTAGTTATAGTTTATACCTTTCTAATCGACAATGTATATTATAGTTCAAATCTAAATTATTAATATTACTGAGATAGATATTATTTTAAATATTATAAAATTGTAATCAGATATATTTTATAATATTTCAGAGTTGTTCTAAAAAAAATTCAAATTTACTAGCATTACATAAAAGAATGTACCAGAGTACCTGCTCGAAGTAAGCATGGAACTCAATGTTATAGAGCAGTGGCAGAGCTAAAAATATCAATACTAATGAAATTTTTTATATTCAAATATTAAATTAATTTTAGTAGCTTTCTTCCTTTATAAAAATTAGAACCTAAAATGATGTTATTAGTAATTAGTATTATACATCCTACAAACAATATTTATTTCCTATAATGCAATACAAATATAAACTCTAATTCTTTTGCATAGTATATAAAGTCTTAATTAAATACGAGTGAAAAATTTGTAAGATTTATTTCTTAAATTATTTATTTATGTTAATATATAGTTTAGTTTCAGTTTAGTTGATTGTTATGTTCATTGAAAAATATATATATGAGTTGTAATAAAAAAAATTAGAAAAATAAAATGAAAAGAAATTGTAACAATTTATACAAAGAAGGGATATTCTTTCAAAAAAATTGCAGAACATATGAAAAATAAACAATTAAGCAATTAAGTGAAAAAATATTAAACAGGGTGCAAGGTTAGGATTCGAAACTTGAACAAGGGCGTCAATTGTTCAATCAATAACCAAATTTTCCATTTTGCTATATATAATAACCTTAACATGTAATAAAAAAAATAAAAGTCATGGGGTCATCTGGCCCCGCTCCTCCTTGGGTACCCTCTGCTATTGCTAAAGAGGGTAAAAATCCTATTTAACAATGCTGCACTAGATGTACCCCAAAGTTTTTTTTTGAATTACTAGAATGTTCAGACCGAAGCCCTAATCTCCCGACCCGAAACCACAACATGTAATATTGGTTTCGTCTCAGCTGTCATTCGAACCGGTGACCTCTGACACAATGGTCAGAATCCTTTTCATTTGAACTAATGACCGTTGATTTTAAAAAGTTAGGATCATGTTTAAACCGGGATTTTGAACTCGACGTAAATCGAACACACAACCTTCTGATCTGGAGTCAGACACACTACCATTGAGCCACAGATCCGATTACCCCAATTGTTGTAACTTTGTGTTAGTTATAATTTTATAAACATGAAATACATCAACAATAAATACAATTATAAATATTTGTATTATTGTACATGTCATTATAAAACTTCAAAAATCTTTTTTTAAAGTAAAAATATTCTATATTGGTTATATCTAACTTAAAAATATGTTAAATTATGATTTTATTTTAAAATAAATTATTGTTTGTAATTACTCAAGTATTTTCAATCGGTAAATTAAATACTCAAGTATTATATGCGCATATTTATTCTTCAATTAAATATTGACTGCGTAAAATTATGATTAGAATAATCAACCGTTAAAAAGTTGACGGAAACCGTTATATTTCCGTTAAGCAGTTAACGGTTGACTATTTCGATCCTAATTTAGCGCAGTCAACTATTAATTGAGGAATAATTTCTTATGAGCAATAGTTAAGTATTAAAATTTCCTATTTCAAATAGTTTGGGAATAAAAATCTAATTTCCCAACAAAGTAATCCTACTTTTTTCTTGTTTTGTCGGAATCCTAAAGAAAAGAAAAGACAAAGACCTCACAAGTCGCAATATATCCCCAAGCCCAATGTAGGCTAGAAAATAGAGTGAGAGAGTGTGACAGTGAGAAAAAAGCAAACTACATATAATAGAAAGAGAGAAAAGCTAAAAATCAAACAAAATCTCAATGGACGAGAGACCCGAGACAGAGTTAATATCAATACCAGCAACGCCGCGAGTCTCCACTCCGGAAATTCTAACTCCATCCGGTCAAAGATCGCCTCGTCCCGCCACCAAACCGTCGTCAGCGGCATGGACTCCGACCTCTTTTATATCGCCAAGGTTCTTGAGTCCTATCGGGACTCCTATGAAACGCGTTCTTGTCAACATGAAAGGCTATCTCGAAGAAGTGGGTCACCTCACTAAGCTCAACCCACAAGACGCTTGGCTTCCTATCACTGAGTCTCGCAATGGAAACGCTCACTACGCTGCGTTTCATAACCTCAACGCCGGTGTTGGGTTTCAAGCCCTCGTTCTTCCCGTCGCGTTTGCGTTTCTTGGCTGGTGCGTTTGCGTTTTGCCCTTTTTCTTTTTCTATTTCCAATAATCTTTTTCTTGTGTTTTTCGATTTTTCTTGATGGTTGTGTTCAAACCATCTATTGTTTAGATCCACTTGTGAAAAAAGAAAATAATTAACAAAGCATCAGTAATAATATATGTACTATATTTTACTTTTCAACTTTCGAAATAATTCAATCTTTCTAGTAGATATCTTTTGAGATTCACTTTTAATTTCTCATGCTTCATCATTACACATGTGGCCACTCTCAGACATACTTTTGGGTTTAGTTTGGATTAAGACAGAGCCATCTTTATCGTCTATTTTGTTTCTTGTTGAGTTCCAGCAAATATACATTTATTTATTTATTTAATCTGTTTATATATTTTCCATTTATTCTTGTATAATAAAATAGTTCTTTTATGAAAAAATTAAATTGCAAGTTCAAACATTTGAATCATTTTATAATTTGTTATAGCTAAATTTGAGTATTTGGTTAGTTCAATGGCTTAGTAATGGATCAATATTTATGATTAAAATTTTATTGAAGAAGTTAATAATAAACTTATGTGAATTATTGTTGTGTAGGAGTTGGGGGATACTGTCATTGACAATAGCCTATTGTTGGCAACTCTACACACTGTGGATTCTAGTTCAGTTACATGAAGCAGTCCCAGGGAAACGTTACAATCGATATGTCGAGCTTGCACAAGCTGCATTTGGTAATTGAACATTTTAGTCAATGGTTACTAACTTCTTGTGTCTCATTATTACTAAAATCTTGGATTCTTGATTTTGAAACAGGAGAAAGATTGGGAGTTTGGCTTGCACTGTTTCCCACGGTTTACTTATCAGCAGGAACGGCTACAGCTTTGATTCTGATCGGTGGAGAGACAATGAAACTTTTCTTTCAGATAGTTTGTGGTCCATTATGCACCTCAAACCCGTTAACTACGGTCGAATGGTACCTGGTGTTTACTTCTCTATGCGTTGTTCTGTCTCAGCTTCCGAACCTCAATTCTATTGCAGGACTTTCCTTAATAGGGGCAGTCACTGCAATAACTTACTCTACAATGGTTTGGGTTCTCTCTGTGAGCCAACCAAGACCAGCTACTATCTCCTACGAGCCGCTTTCTATGCCTTCGGTTTCTGGTTCGCTTTTCTCTGTCTTGAATGCTCTTGGCATTGTAGCTTTTGCCTTCAGAGGTCACAACTTGGTTCTTGAAATTCAGGTAAAGAAAATGCAAAATGTTTCTGTTAGTATATAATGCAATACTGGACTTGTAAAATGAGTATTGAAAACTTTGTAGTCGACGATGCCATCAACGTTTAAGCATCCAGCTCATGTACCAATGTGGAGAGGAGCCAAAGTTGCTTACTTCTTCATTGCTCTCTGCATCTTTCCAATCTCCATTGGAGGCTTTTGGGCTTATGGGAACCTCGTAAGTTCCATTTACTATATGGTTTATGTCTTCTTATCAAAGCTAAGTAATGTATATTTTGTTTGGTCTAATAGATGCCTTCAGGAGGTATGCTCGCTGCTCTATATGCATTCCACATCAACGACATTCCTCGAGGCTTGTTGGCGACAGCGTTTCTCCTAGTAGTCTTCAACTGCCTGAGCAGCTTTCAGATATACTCCATGCCTGCCTTTGACAGCTTTGAGGCTGGCTACACAAGCCGAACCAACAAACCATGTTCGGTCTGGGTCAGATCAGGTTTCAGAGTCTTTTTCGGTTTTGTCTCGTTTTTCATCGGCGTTGCTCTCCCTTTCCTGTCGAGTCTCGCTGGTTTGCTAGGTGGACTCACGCTCCCTGTCACGTTTGCTTATCCTTGCTTCATGTGGGTTTTGATCAAGAAACCGGCAAAGTACAGTTTCAGTTGGTATTTCCATTGGGGGTTAGGTTGGTTAGGAGTTGCATTCAGCTTGGCCTTCTCCATGGTGGGATATCGAGTATGGTTACGCAAGGACTTAAGCTTAAGTTTTTCAGTCCTAACTAAGTATTTGTGGATGTTCAAAGTCAATGGTTTTTGTTTGGTTGATAAGTTTGGGTGAAGTTTGTTTTTAAAAAAACGTTATGTATTGTCTGTGTTTTGTTTACGAGTGCCTTGTTTTTGAATTGTAACAAATGTAATGTAACAATTATTCAGTAGGCTTTTTCCACTATGATGATTTTGGATTTTGAAGGTAAGTGTGAGTTGGCCAAAATAATTTCATAATATTTAGTGCATTTGTTGACAATCCTTAGAACATCACTAAAGTGAGTTTTTCACCTTTGTTTTCTTAATTATTTTATACTCCCCTCATTCCAAACTAGATATGTTTTGAAGACTATTTTATGTTTTAAAATAGATGATGTTTAGATATTTTTTTAATTAATTATTGTTTTATTGAAAATTGAATGC
This sequence comes from Moricandia moricandioides, assembly GCA_905132885.1. NCBI lineage: Eukaryota > Viridiplantae > Streptophyta > Magnoliopsida > Brassicales > Brassicaceae > Moricandia > Moricandia moricandioides. The sequence continues at coordinate 9,543 of CAJHQQ010000546.1, forward strand.
CCAATAATGTTTTATAATTATTTTTTATGGTTGGTTATATTATTTTTAATACAATTTTTTAGAAAAAAAATGTATGTCTCAATTCTTGTGCACTGAACCAAAACATCAATTATTTTGAAGCGGAGGGAGTATAATACTATGGTTGGTCCGCGCGTTCCGACAATTATATTATAGAAGTCCAATGGGCAATGTCACAAGAAAGATCAAGTCCATTTCTCATCATTACAGATAAATTTAAAACATAAAGCCCAAATTCGGTACATGCCTAATTTACTGGTCTGAAAACCGACTCCTGAATCCACGCCAGCGGAACATGCGTTGAAGGGAAGAAAACCCTTGCCACGTGTCATCTAAATCTTTTGCATGAAAAAGTAGTTTCACGCGCTTGACGCACCGCCGTTGCGTGAGATGAGAAAATATCACCGTTCGCAAATCACGATTTGCAAAAAACGTCGTTGCTGAACTTGATAATTCTCTCTTGTAAACCAGAAGCTCGCTTACCTCCTTCATTTTCAACCCTCCTCAACTGTCGACTTGAGCATGCCACCGTCTTTAAACAAACATGGTTCGAAGATCTTGATTCCGCCCACTAAGGACTGGTCGGCACGTTCCGTTTAACATTTGCTTTTAGTTATATCTTATATTAATTGTACTAGGATAAAACTTGCGTCTTGCGCATGGTGAAATATTTATTAAAAATTTATATTTTTATACTGTAAAATCTGATTATTTCTGCAGATCTTTACGGATCTGGTTTGGTTTGGTTCGGATCGAATCTTTACGGATCTGGTTCGGGTTGATTCTTATGTACTTTAATTTTTTCAAAACCTACAAATAAAAATAATATATATCATAAAAATTGAATAATGTATGCTAAAATACTTAAACTTAACATAAAAATTGGTTTAACTTAAATATTTGGATAAGAAATCAATAGATATTTTAAGTGTCATTTAGCTATTTTAAACATGTATTTATAACTATTATCATATATTTTCAAGTATTTTGAAAAATTTAAAAACATCTAATATATTTTGTATATTCTTTTAGATATTAAATATTTAAATAATTAATATATTTAAGAATATAAATCTGGTTTGGATATATTCACATATCCGAAATATTCCGGCTCGCATAGGGTTCGGTTATGATTCTCTAGATACCAAAATTTTGAACCCATTCGGATACAATTTTAGTTAAAGTTCAGTACTATTACCTGGACCGGCTTTGGTTCGGGTTTTTGGATTCAGATTTTTTGCCCAACCCTATATCTTTATTGCTACAAAATTTTAAACCGAAAATGATGATGGTTCATATTGATTTTGTGTATGAAACGATTTTAAACCAAAACACATTTTACTATGTACGTAATCCATTAATTAATTAGTAAAACTTTTCTATGCCCAAAAACAATGGACTGAACATAAACAATGCTATCATTTCAGATTATCAATAGACACTTTCAAATATTGTTTGTTCGTGTTGTGCGAATAGAAAAAGAGGTTAAGGTTAAAAAATCAAATTTGATATGGAATAAAATTTTACACTTGGTAGAATAATGAATTGTTTCTCAATTAATATATAGAAGATTAGAATACTCACAAATGTATCAACATAATACCTCTTATTCATTTACAATATATTTATGGTAACACTTTATATAATCCATGATACTACAACGGCCAATGTACATTTTCAACGACACATGTTTTATAATGATGGTTTGTAAGATGATTATTTGGTTTATCATTAAAAGCGATTGTTGCTATGATATATAGTTATGAAACTATGTGACAAACGTTATATATTAGTCTCACATAAAATTATTTCTTCATATGATCTTATATTCATTGTATCTTAATATAAAAAAAAATTAGACCTTAATCATAAATATTAATGTGAGATTTTTAACAATTTTAGTAATTTACACCCGTTTTAAAAAATTCAAAATACAACATATTCAAAAAATCTAGATTTTTATTATATGATTAATGTAATTATGTAATTTGTTTTAATAATGAAGAAATAAACAAAAATGATAAAAAAATACATATTGTTATCAAATCTTTATTATTCAAAATCATTAATTACTATATATATTTTAACCACATTAGGAAATTCCGTAGGTTTTATTTAAAGAAAGTCTGAGAAACAATAAAAATATGTGACCAATTATAGCATACAAATATTATTTTGCTAGAGAGTATAATTTTTAGACTATAGTTTATATAAAGTGCTCTAGAGTTCTTTGAAATAGGATTTGGAAGGCATACACAAGTGCCACATAAGATTGGGTTATTTTTTAATTAGTACAAACTTGAGGTTATATCTTTTTAAAAGATCCTCAACTAATATATAGGGGATATCACTATTTTGTATTTTTTTTATTTTTCATTTCTATTAAACACATGTTTATTATAAAAAAATCATCTTCAATCTCGTTATTATAGACTAAACTTTATAATATAACTGTTGAGATAATTTGAATAGGCTATATTCTGATTTCATTTTAGCAATATTGATCATTTAACCTTTTTGCTTTATTTTAAATATTTTAATTTCACTTCTACTCTTGTATGTTGTATTTTGTTCATATGGTGAATGTATGGGAAAATGGCCAATTTGGACCCCAACAATTTCAGTCGTGCCAAATATACTCCAAACAAAAAGTCAGTGCCAAATACGACCTCAACTAAATTATAATTTAAAAAACATACTCAAACTTCTTAAACCTTTGAAACTATTTAATAAAAATTATATATATTTTTTTTAAAAAAATAAACCTTGAATGGCATTTTTCAAAATTAATATAATATAATTTATATTTTATGTTTTCATATTTTTAGTTACTTTTTAATATGTCTAATATTTTGAACAAAATATTTTAGTGAAAGAAAGGTAAAAGGCCTCTTAACATTTTGAAAACATATCAAAAATATATAATATTAACTTTGAAAAATGAAAATTTTCACTTGATTTTAAAAATTAAAAATAGTTTATATAAGAAAAATTTATAATTAGCTTCAAAGTTTGAAGTATATTTAATATCATATAATTATAAATCTTTTATTATTTATATTTTAGTAAAATATAAATTTATTAAAGATATGATAAGTAAAAAATATGTTCATGTGATTTTATATATCAGAAAAAAACGTCTCCAAAATTTTAAATTGGATAAAATTAAGAAGTATAATAGTTTATATAATTTCAAATTTGTAATAACATTTCAAAAAGTTAATTTAGTTTAGTGGTTTGTTTTTTTTGTTAACTATTGACTAATTTCTGTTAGACTCAATGTAGATTTAGACACGTTTTGAGAAGTTTATGAAAATGTTTTGAATTATAATTGAAATGAAGTCGTATTTGGCAATGATAATTTGTTCGGGTTGTATTTTGCATTACTGAAATTGTTGGAGTTGAATTTGACCGTTTCCCCGTGAATGTATGTACCCAATCAGTATGTAAATATTCCTTATGTTTTTCACTTAACATTTGTTTTTGGTTTAGGATTTTTATATTATATTTTGTGTATATCATTGTATTGTGGTGTTTTTTTAGAATAAAATGTTATCCATTTCCGTTACAACTTGTTTACTATACAAAATCATCTTAATCTTGTTATGCTACTAAACGTTCTAATATGATTTTTTAAGATAATTAGAATATGGCTGTATTCTGATTTTATTTCAACAATATAGATCATTTAATATTGATTTATTTTAAATATTTTAGTTTCACTTCTACCCTTATATATTTTTATCAATATATTTTATATTATGTTTTTTGTTTGGACGGTGCAACGATATATTTTTATTTTTCTATCAGTGCTGAAATTAGTACTAGAGAGTGTCACATCTATTTGCTAATCATATACTTATTTTACTATAAAAAGTTTCACTAAAATATAATTATTTTATTTTATGTAAGTGTGTAATTTACCGTAAGTATTTGATTTTTATAACAAAATTATATAAATATTACAAATTAATTTATGTGATTGAGATTATGTATGTTTAAAAATCATTAAAACATGTTAGTAAGTATATATTTTGTCATTAAAACACAAAGATTAAAGATCTTTATTCTTTGAAAAATATCCATGATATATCTCTTTTTTTCGAAAACGTTTATATTGGATCCAATTTCATGAACTCCAATTAGGGAGATCAATGACATGAACTCCAATTAGTTTCTCATTTGCTTGAACTTAATCTTTACTAATGATTTGGTTAAGATGTCGGTTTTCTTCTCAACACCAGGCACATGCTCCACTTTGATTTGCCCTATCTCCATCAATTCTCGAATGAAATGATATCTTGAAAGTATGTGATTATTTCTTCCATAGAAACCGGATTCTTCGTTAGAGAAATGAGTGAAGCTTGACTTTCTCTTCTTCTTTACTTGTATCTCACAAAACAACTCCTCGATCTATATAGCTTGCTTTTCTGCTTTTTTTGCTGCCATAAAATCTGCTTCGACGAAGGAGTAGGGGAGGTAGGTCTCGGAATTCAAAGAGGCGAGACAAGGTGATCTGAAGTGTCAGATAAGGAAATATAGTTCGAAGTGAGTACAAAAGAAGCTGGCACCATGATCAGGAAACTTGAGAGGCTTACATGCAGCTTTGTCGGAGGCAAAAGACAAAGCTGAGTTATCTCGAGACTAGGGTTGTATTCGTCGTTGGAGTCTCACACCAAGGTGGAGATTGTGAGGATGTGGTGTGTGACCCATCCGAATACCGTTTGGGCTAAGGTCCAGTTACAACCTGAACAGAAGAAACAGAAGATGGGCCTCGGTGAAATAGAGTTTAGCCTAGGAGCAAGTGGACTTGCCTTTATAAGTAAAAGACATAAGGTTGTTGTAACAACCTTCATTTTCCTCAACAAGCTCCTCTCTCTCAAAAGAACAGAGATCACCATTGTTACACGAGAGAGAAAGCTTATCTTCTGTAAACACAAATAGAGATAGTGAATTACCAGGTCCCGATCTTGAAGGAGATGTACTTAGAGATTGACGGGAAACTCTAAAAGTTGTGTCTTGTGTTCTTTCTTTCTTTCGTCTCTTCTTTGTATAATACACAAACGAGTGATCGGAATAGCGATCTGATCATAAGCGAGTGAACCTACGAGAGAGAGAAAACAAAGAGTTAGACATCGATTGAATCATCAAACTAGGAAGCAAATACAGAGGATTTTTTTTTACAACTTCTCTGGTGATGGCGTTCATCAGTTGTCAGCTCTTCATCCTCTGTCAGAGACCATCTTTGTAATTCGACTCCGGTTCTGTCAAAGACCGTCGTTATGATTCCACTCCAGTCGGAAGACCAAACACATTTTCACTACTCTTAACAGAGCGCTTTTTTGTTTATGTGTAACTCTTGCGAAGTACTTACCTTGTTTTTCCGGTATCTTGAAAAGTTAATCTTTAATTTGTAGAAGAATATTGAACTCTTTTTCATAAAGAATATTGGTTTGGTCTGTGGCTGACCCACTTAGGAAGTAGGGGTGTCAACCGGCACCAATTAGAATTTATATTATTGTAATTGTAAAAATATTACAGCAATTTCTGATAGTTCGAGTGGCTAAAAGATTAGTGGTGAAGACGTGAAGTAAATGGAAACATATATTGTCAGTCTCTTATACATTTAAGAACAAAAGCAGTACATTGATCGGGTACTTCTAGATTCGTTATTTTAGGGTAGAGAAATCTTTTTATCTAGAATTTCGATTTGGGCATAACATTTCGCTTGACACCCAAAACTTGGATTTGGTTCCTTTCTTTCGCCAAAACCTAGAATCTTAAACCCAAATTCATACTAGTTACTTTAATGGACTATAAATTTAATTTTTGTTTGAAATGCCGAACAGATAATGCATCACTCGTTGTGGATAGAGAAGATCAAGCGGACAGAAAGGAATAAATGTAGATCTAGGTATAAGTGTAGATCAAGCAAATCAAGCGGTATAAATATAAATTTGAATGGTAAAATGAACAAGAGACTGTTCAAATTGTTGTAAAGAAATATTTTAAAATAGTTCTACAAAAATTGTCACAAAAATAGGAAAAAAATGATTATTTTTTTAATTAAAAAACTAGATTCTGACCCGCCCTTTTAAAGGGCAGATTTATTTATTGTTTAAAATTATTTTTGGGAAACTTAATTTTTATACTTTTATTTTTTGGCATAATATTTGTGTTTAATTTTAATTTAATTTATTTAAATTTTTGATAATTATATGAAATATCTCAAAAAATAATTATATAAGTTAATGGATATCTAAAATTATGGAATTAAAGTGGTGATTTATTTTGTAACAGTTAGAAAATATATGGTTTATTTTTTAAACAAGTAATGTTAGAAAATAATTGTTAGACTAAACATATATCAATAGGTCATGATCATGTTTTAATAAAATAGATGTAAATATACACTTATACTTCTAGGGTTAATTAATTTAGACTTATGATATAGAGTTATGAATGAAATTTTGGGTAGATTTAAAAATTAAAAAAAACAAATAAATAAATATTAAAATTTTCAAAATAAAAATAATTATTTAAATCATTTTTAGGGTTCTTTTCGTGACAAGTATTTTAAAAGGGTCATTTGAGAAAATTTTCCATTAATATATGAATTTATAATAAAATAAAAATATTTTTTTTTGTATTTAATTGCATTACAAAAAGTTGTTATTTCAAAATATATATATATATATATATATATATATATATATATATATTGTTGTTCTTGAATTGTGTGAATAGATCATGCTATGATCCACTTATTCCACACTCTTTATGTGAAAATTACAGCTCCCATTATTACAGTTAAAAGACCAAAAAAAGTTTGGTCATGTGTCTCTTCTGTGATGTTTTTGTTTATAAATATGATTGATAAATGGAAAAAATGTGCAGTCCCTACTAGTTGATAGTTTTCTACATAACGTGTACTTTTTGAATATTGCTCTGTGATTGTTTTCATTCTCAATGTTCCCCATGATTATTGGAATTTTGCTCTTGTATCAATATATACCAAAACAGTGAGACAGCTATTGTCCCTTATATTAACCATATGAGATTTAAAGCACTAACATTAATCTATATACTCATTGTAGGTAGAGGATGATTAGAAGGTCTGATGATTCAGTTTAAGTTGTGAATGTAAAAGAGAAGCAGATTAGATAGAGATCCTCGAGTTGTGGAGCATTTGTTTTGCTATATACAAGGTTTAAATTTTATGTATAAACTTTGTTAGATAGCTTTAAAAATGTGGGTCGACTGAAAATACTTAACGACAAATGTAATTATTTTAAAAATTTACAGATAATTATATTTTGTTTAAGAATGAATTGTGAAGCTGACACAGGGCACAAAAAAACTCTAATAAGGTGATATCTCATTGAATTCAAAATATAATTATTACAAAATTGAAGTTATATCTTTTCAAATGATCTTCAATTATAGGGAATATGTCAGTATTTGGTATCACAAAATGGATGGTGGTCGATATTTTGCGTCAAAAAGATAATACTGCAAGAGATTATGGACCAAAACTCAAAACTTCCAAATTTTATACAAAAATCGATATCTTGCCGTTTCTGAACAGTATACAAATATATTTCGATCTCATGTAGCAAACGATGGTGTCACAAAAGAAGACGGATAACAATGGAAGCACTGAAAGAAACGAAGTGCTTATCATCCAATAAACAAGAAGGCAAGCCACATCGTTTTGTCATTTTTCTATTTTTCTGTTTTTTTTTTTGTTTATATAGTAGAGATAAAGACCAAAATCTTACAATACTAAAAGTTGGATATGAGTTCAATTTATCATATCCACATCACCAAATAAAATCAACTAATAAAAAAGTTCCATTTTGCCAAGTCACCATTAGAGAGAATAGACTTTTGTGTGGGCTATATTATAATTATCGTTCGGCCCACTCCAACCCATGTCAATTAACCATGTTTCGTTTCAAGCATGAAAGTATCTCCCGACTCATCCACTTCATCTTCTTTGATTTCTGATTTTATTCTTTGTGTTACCTTCTCAATCTATTTTTGAATGTTTCGTTTCATCTTCCCTTAATCCTTCTCTACAATTCTATATCTAAACCTAAATCAAACTGTACTCTGAAAACTACATCCATGGCCATGAAATCCACAGGAAAATCTATGCCATATATCTCTCATGTCGTTATTGATGGCTTCTCCCATTCTTCCACGATCTGCATCCCTAACAGATTATGTATAGATGTGCAAGTCATGCGTAAAGGGGAAAATCGCTAATAAGAGCCGACATGCACCTTACATGAACCTCTTTTGCTCTTGTGCTGCATGGTGTGCTCCTAGATTGGTTGTTGTTCAACTTGGTATACATAATATGCAGGTTTTGGAGAATGAACTATTGAGAGAAAAACTTTGACTACTTGGTATCTTTAATTTTGTGGAGTAGCACCATGTTCATTGTTTTATTGCTTAACCTTTATTTTCTGCTACTCAGAACTGGAACTGATATCACATTATTCTGTAGGTTCAAAAGATATTTTTCTTTTGTATTATATCTAGCTAAAGAGAGTTGAATTAACATCATGTTGTGTTTCTAATACAAGTTGTGAGCTCTTTAAGGAGAAAAAGTATCATGATGATGTGAGACATTACCCTGAAGCGATCAAAAGGAATTTAAAAGACCTCAGAGAAAGGCCATTTCTAATCATTTTATATGCTTGAGTGTTGGGACCTCAGTGTTGTGTTGTGTACAAAGGCTTCTTCATTTGATTTTAAAATTAATTTGTTTGTTTTTTTGTATTTTATGTAGGCATACGACAACCGAGCTGCGTGTTACACAAAACTGACAAGTTCTTCCAAGGGAGGCATATCGGGAACTAAAGAGATGTGAAGATAGCAATCAAGACAATACTTGACGTAAGCAGTGATGTTGATCCGAAAGAAGTCAAGGGAGATCAAAGCAAGTTTGTGTTGTTTAATACGGGCAGGGTAGCTAAAAGCCTTAGGCATCTTGATGAGATGTATGACAAAAAAATGGGAGATATTGAGCAGTGTGGTTGGAACTTCTCTGTTATGCAGCGTGTCATTGTGATTTTACAGCGAACGTGGAGCAACTCAATGGAGGAGGTGAGCATTAACATTCGTTTGGTTTTTAATAGAGCACATGGAGCAACTCACTTTGGATTAACAAATCAGTTCCAGAGCAGCAAATGAGATGACATAATTTAACTCATAATAGGCAAGTGAAAATAAAACACATTTCCCAGTGTCTGATTCATTCCACATTGCAGTTAGGAGTGATAGGTCTAAGTTTGACTAAAACACTATTTGAACTATGAATTAGGGTTGGCTGCCTAAAACCCCCTGTAAATATAATCACCCTATATATTCCCCCCTCAACTACCAAGCTCATGACAAATCCACCCAAACCTATGATTTCTCTTTAGATTTCCCCCTAATGTTTTTATTCCTCCCCTCTCTGATTCAATTTCAAAATCGAGACTAGAGAGAAATTAACTGCGTAATGTAATTAGCGATTGCCCATTAGGAAAGAACCCGACCCGACATTAAAAAAGAATCCGACCCAGATTTTAAAAAAACCAAATCGATTTGAGATTTTTATTAGAATTAGTCTATCTTCTTCACTCAACGACACAGAGGGACCCCGAAGAAAAACTGGAAACAGAGAGAGAGAGAGAGAGAGAGAGAGAGAGAGAGAGAGAGAGAGAGAGAGAGAGAGAGAGAGAGAGAGAGAGAGAGAGAGAGAGTAGTCTCTCTTCGTCTCTATCTCTCTATTCTTCATCTCTTTCTGTTTCTCTCTGTCTCTCCAGTTTTTCTTCGGGAGTCGGAATCCCTCTGTGTCGTTGAGTGAAGAAGATAGACTAACCTAATAAAAATCTCAAATCGATTTGGGTTTTTTTTAAAAAATATGGGTCGGGTTCTTTTTTAATGTCGGATTGGGTTCTTTCCTAATGGGCAATCGCTAATTACATAACGCAATTAATTTCTTTTTAGTCTCGATTTTGAAATTGAATTAGAGAGGGGGGAATAAAAACTTTAGGGGGAGATTTAAAGAGAAATCATAAGTTTGGGTGGATTTGTCATGAGCTTGGTAGTTGAGGGGGGAATAGATAGGGTGATTATATTTACAGGGAGTTTTAGGCAGCCAACCCTATGAATTATGATAACATTATCTAACATAAAATAGGTGAAACATTGAGGTTCATGATGTGAACCACTGAAACATATGTTCCAATACAATGAAACCAAAACAAGGTTTAACACGAATCAACAGAAAATTAGCAACACAAAGGAAATGAGAATTATTTATCATATGTCATTAAAAATAGTTTGCTCTGTCTTATCTGATGTCATTTTTTGCTTTGTCATTAATGAAAAGACAAAAACAAGTTGAATGATAAGCTTATTTATGTTCAACGATAATGTAAATATAAAATGAAAGATTTACCGATGATCAAATGTAAAATCATGGTTGTTAATGAGAAAATACTCGAGGGAATATTTTCTTAAGAAGATCAAATTTAGGATATAACATTTCTAATCATTTGAATTATTTAGAGTAAAGCTCAATACATGATTTCGAGGTAAACCTCCATTTACAACTCAGAAGATTATCATTAAGAAAACACAACTAAGAACAACTTCTCGCGTCATTTTCTGAGTTGTCTATGTTTTATAAATTCGATTTTAAAATTTTAGAAAACTAATAAAAAAAATTATTACAAAAAATGCGAGAAAATAAAGTTATATGCAACATTCAAACAACAAAATCTAAACATGCATCTCCTCTTTTACTACATCCTACACATTAGATAATTTATAAACACAAGAAGATGCTACATTATTTGATATTTACACAACAAAATCATTAGTAAAATTTTTTTTCTGAACCATTTTTTTCTTTGAACCACATCATTAGTAAAATTTAAATAGTAATTATCCGCGCGTAGCGCGAAAAACGATATAGTAAACATTAATAAGTTTTTGTCACTAAAATATAACAATCAAAGAAAAAAATGACCTAGATTTTATTAAAGAATGTAAATATACATTTATACCTTTGAGTTGACTAAACTAAACTTAGAGTTTAGAGTTATGGGGTGGAATTTTGGAAGTGATGTTTAAAATTTTAAAAAATATTAAAATTTTTAAAATAAAAAAAAGTCTATTTTGATTTTTTTTCTTAAGTTTTATTTCTGTGACAAACTTCAAAAAAAAAAATATTTGAGATATTTATCCTTTATAGTATCATTTCTTTGTTAAATTTGTTTGTTTAACGAGAGAGCATCCAAAACGGGTGGAGCTTTGATCCTCTCTTATCTAAAGTCCATTTGGCATTTCACAATATTCTCTAAAAAAAGATTCTGTGTGCACTTAGCATTTTAGAGAATATCTTTCATAATAATAGAATAATAAAAGAAATAATTAGGATTATATATTCTGATTCTTTTGAACGTTATTTTTCTTTAAAAAGTTGATAAGCAAAATTTAAAAACGTGTTTCATGAGATCGTATATATTAGGATAGCCTAGCTTTATGTCTTGTCTAGATATACTATTTGATAACTTAATGTCATTATCATTATTATTACTTACTGTCTCAAAATAATGCCACTTTAGGATTTTCTTTTCAATATTGGTTTACTGTTAAGAAAGTAATGGGGGAACTTGTCTGTATTATTCATATCATCGAAGGTGTCCTTTATATATAGGGAGTTACAATAGACCGTCATTAGATAAATGGTAATATAACATTCCTAGATAGATATGGAAAAGGAAAACAAGATCCTACAAGGAAAAGGAAAAGTCTTGGTCGATCCTTATCCATATTGGCCGATGGTATATTCTTTTCGGTCGGGTGAGATTCCTTTCGGGTCGGTCCGATCCTATCCATGGTCGGATCCGGTTATGTCTAATCCAATGATTATTGCATCCACATCATTTGGTTTATAACACTTCCCCTTGGATGTTATAACCATATAGAGCTCATAATACGTTTGGTATGTTGTCTCGTTAAAACCTAACCTGTAAAACCCTTTTGGGATAAAACCAAAGTTAGGAAAAAGAGTAAAACCGTATTACTCCCCCTGATGAATGCACCACTATAGATCTTTCAATCTTCTCATTCCGATTTCGTGTATTAGCTTTCTGAATGTAGAGGTTGGCTGAGATAAATCGGCTGAGCTTATCATTTGATCATACTTGTACTTCTTTGAACTTCTTTGTTATCGCCTCCTCCATAATATGGTCGGATATGTTTGTCATCCTCATGGACACTATCTCTCACGATAGGTCACAAAATTGTACTATCATCTTTCAGTTGGGCTATGCAAGTTGCATCGTCTTTATAGGTGACGGACGAACCTTCTTCTCCATCGGTTAAACTATCATCGACCATTACATGCTGGATCATCGACCACGATCAAACTTATTGTCTACTTACTCCATGTATTGCCATTATTTATGTGTGGTTGATGATGTTGCAGCATTGATCTATTTCATTGATCTCCATGAAATGGTTGTTCCTCCATAAATATATAACCTGTTTATGATTAAATAAAACTTGCATCTGCAAAACCAATTATCCCCTCTTTGGGTTGGTTAGTTTGGTTAGTATAAAACAAACTTTAAACCTTTCGTTCCTTGTAAATAAATAAATAACGAAATATATGTTTAAAGTTACCATTAGTTCCTTAGAACCTTTCTTTACTTTTTTTCATCATCAGCTATATTTTAAATTATGCATACTTACATGCATGCTGATGGATTATGGTTATGATCAGTATATCTATTTGATATAGATATGTTCAGCCATTTTGACATTCTACACGTTTTGAATTAATGGTCGCCCATATGGCACCTATGGCAAACATCTTTGGCATTCATGGTCGGGTCTTGTGGTTTAGTGAATATACCACGACCTCTTACTTATCCACGGCCATATTTTCTTTCTTTCTTGACCGTTATGGTCTTGTATGGTCGTATGTTCCACTTGTAATTATCTCGACCTTTTGGTCTTGCCGTATGGCCGTACCTCGACCATAACTTTCTTGGCCGTATGGGCTTCACCCATATTGTTTACTGCGGCCGTATGATCGACCATGTTGGTTACCCTGAGCGTAATTAACTCGGCTATAGGGTCCTTGGCTATATCAGGTACCACAGCCATATGTTTGGCCACGCCTATGCCGACGTTCTCGACCACAACCGTTATGGTCTGTTATGGTCGGTATTGTGGTCATGGTCGGATTCACTTTTCCACATCCGTTTAAATAGGACCATTTTTATTTTCTCCATGACCAACCATAAACCATATATTCCGTAACCTTATGATCCAAATGTTATGATCATAATCAATCGATAACTTATATCATTTGGAACCAATCAACTTTTCTTTAAATTGGTTTATTATAAACACAAGGAATTTCATTTCTTATATGAATATATGAACTGATTTGGATTGTTCTTATAGAACTCCTTCACAGATTATCATTTGGTCGACCATATTATATTATATGCAGCTGCATCAGTTCATAGACGGTTAAGGAACAAAACCGTTCTTTGAGAATTTATTTTCTCATTTTATGGTACCTTTAATATCTTTATCCAGTGATTAATATATTGCTTACTACATCATCATTTCTTTCCAGACATTATCAATTTTGAATTGTAGTAGCATCCACCACAGATCTTATATCATTTTATAATTTGTTCCTTGGTCTCTGTGAGTATCCCTGTGTAATCAAGACATTCTTTAAATGATTTTAAGTAGGAATATGAATACCTTAGATCATATGGTCATATCCTATATCTCACGATTTATTTTATCTCACAAGACCCATTTATCCACTGGTTTATCAGATGACGTTATATGGCCAATACGTCCATCTTTTCTATAGATTCTTTAAATCTTTCTTTAAACCCCATGTTTTCTTATAACTTTATATGTATGAGTAATCACACGTGAGTTTATGATCCTTGCTTTATATTTTATATTCAAGTGCTACCTTGTTTGTGCTTTCTTATATATCATTGGTATCGATACCCTTTTCTGCGTTCCATTGTATTCCAGACATAACATAGTTGATTGCAATCTTATGACCTTTAATATCATGGTTTTTGGTGCCTCAAATCACCTTAAGTACCATGGAGTTTGGCGTCCCAAAGTCCATTGTATGGTATCTTATATTTGGTTGACCATTTTCTATGTCTGGGATGGTTTCCTTTATAACCTCGGGAATTTATCATTTTATGCACCATTTTTCTTTCCTTCCGAGGTCCTTTTATCTTATGGAACATATTGGTCTATCTTTATATAGAATCTGTAGCAACTTGATTGTGTCTCTTCTAGGACAACAAATTCATTGGTGCAAGCTGGTATGCCTTTTCGGGTCAATGTGTCTGGCATCTAGTTCTGCTAGTTTTTATATCATTTGTACGTCTTATATTTACTAGTCCGAGGATCTTGCCAAGACAATGATGGTTAATACCATTCTCTTTTTCTCTTTACCAGCTTATAACTTTCTCCCTTTTAATGTTGGATGATCAGATTCCTGAGGTCAATGTAATCTGTGTTCTTGGCCACTATTTAAATCACCCATGTTTTGGCTCAATACATATTTAAATTACGTGGGAGAAAGATGTATTTTCATCCAACATATATTCTCATCCTCAATCCTCTTCTGAGGTTCCATCTTAAGTGGCACATATGTCTGTGGTGGTATATTCATATTTTCTTTAGATAGTTTATGTATATGTCTGGTTTATGACCCTTAAGCTGAGATGAGAATATCTATGCTCACTTATATGGCCTAATGCATATTACACATGTAAATCAATGTGTCCTCAAGTATTAGGTAGTGGCCTTTGTATTTGAAAGAATTCGGCCAAGTCTTACCATGGTCATGGACCTTGTCATACGTGATTGTTGTATGTTAATGGATCACGGTTTGTCCTCACTCCCCCTCATGGACATACTATGATCACGTGGTACTTGGGACAATAGAGCCTAATGAGTTTTCCTTGTGCACATGTTACACAACATGAGATTTTATGGGATAACTCTTTGTGCCTTTTGTAATATCTTTCTTTGCATCAAGTTTGGACTTGGATGGCTAATCCAGTGAATGCCATTAAGTGTAAAATTTCGTGGGTTATAGAGGCCACCATGGCCTTTGCCTTTATCATACTGATCCTTGGCATAGTCAAGATCAGTAGAGCATATAGGTATAGTCTTGACCACTTTCTTATAAGGCTTTAATTTGAAAGGAACTTTTGTTTCCTTTGCCCATTGGTTCAATGTGGAAACCATTCTTACTCAAGTATATAACTCAATGGGTCTTTCATTTGGGTGAATGCCTTTTGTTATTTTCGTGGTCTTATAATATTGACTATCCTTATGTTGTCATTTTATCAATCAATAACATAGAAATGACAATCATGGAAATGACATTATAGAAATGAATCATAGAAATGTCAAACACCAAAATAAGTTTTAATAAAAACAATCAAGGATTCCAGATGTCGAATTTATTTATCATCTTTGAGACAATCAGAAGTCTCATATTCTAGTGAATCATCTTTTTCATGATCAAAATCGTTTTCATCATCTTGGACTATCATTTGGGCCTCAAGATTTTTTTCCCTTTAAACTTTCTTGATATAGATCACATAAATGTTTGGGAGTCCTGCAAGTCTTTGCCCAATGACTGCTCATTCCACACCTATGGCACACTGATTTGGTCGGCTGTGAGGGTTTGAAATGATTCCCTCGGCCTCGTCCATTTTCTCGGCCGAACGAGTTACTTTGGACTCTATCTGGGCCATAGTCTCGACCGTATGGGATTCCTCGACCGTGGCCATAAGAACCTCGACCGCGGCCACGTCCTTGCCATTTTCCATGGCCTCAACTATGTTGGCTATTAGTATGGACGTGGTTTGCCTCTTTATCAGCATTAGTGGCTGCGTGTGCCTCAGGTAATGGTGTGGATCTTGGAGGTCTCATTTCACTGTTTCTCATTAGCAATTCATTGTTTTGCTCAGCAAGGAGCAAACAAGAATAAGATCAGCATAAGTGGTGAAGCCATTTCCTCTATATTGTTGTTGGAGCAACACATTGCTTGTGTGGAACATGGAAAAGGTTTTCTCTAACATATCCTTATCTGTAATCGTTTCCCCACACAGTTTCAATTTTGAAACGATCTTAAACAGTGCGGAATTGTACTCATCCACAGACTTAAAGTCTTGGATTCTGAGGTTTGTCCAATCATAACGAGCTCTGGGTAATATCACCGATCTTTGGTGATCATATCTGCTTTTAAGCTCTGTCCAGAGTTCGAGAGGATTTTCGACTGTTAAGTACTGATCCTTGATACTCTCGGCCAAGTGATGTCTTATTATTAGTATGGCTCGGTATCTATCATTCTCATTGACATTATTGTCATCTATAATGAATTCACCGAGTCCTATAGATTAGGATGATCTTGGTATCAAGCGCCCATTGGATGTAATTATCTCCAGATAGATTAAGGGCTGCATATTCCAAGTTATTGATTTTCGACATCTGAATCATATGATCATATGTTTTAGAATTCAGAATTTTATAAACCTAATTTAGTTATAATTGGTAAACCTAATCAAGTTCTGATTAGTAAATCTAATCAAGTTATGTTTAGGAAACCTATTTAGGTTATTATTATGTTTAGGTTTCGAATTAGATTTAGGGTTCATATTTGTGTAGATTAACAACCTAGCAATTGTTTCTAAGTGATCAATCAATCAAACAAGCAATCAAGCAATCAATTCAATTTGATTTTAAAATTAGGGTTTTAGAAAAACGAATTAGGTTTAGGGTTTAAAACAATCCTATCAATCTTAATTGAATTTAAAATTAGGGTTTCATTGATTAACAACCTATCACCAGGTTTCTATGTGATTTGCAATCAGACTACTCAATCAATCAACAAATTCAAACAATGGATGTGTACCCTAGATGATCGGGATGAGGTTCCCTAAACTATCCAGCAACCTAGCAAAGTTCTATTGATCAATTTATGAATTAGGGTTTGATCGAGTTACCTTTAGGCTTAGACGGGTTGAACGGACCACCGAGAGAGCTGTCGCGGGTCGTAGGACGTATCGCGGGTTGATCGGAGGTCCTGGAAGCTATCGGGTGCTGGTTTGGGTGCTGGATCGTGGTTCGTCGAGTATGGGCTGCTGGGAACCTCTATCGGGTGGTGGATGGTGCTTGTCGGGTGCTGAATCTGGCTCGTTGTTCGCGGATCGAGTCTGTTACGTACGCGGGTGATTAACCTCTATCGCAGATGAGGTCCGGCTGGTGTGTCTTGCGGATGGTGTTCTACGCGGGTAAGCTTCTGTCGCGGATAAAGGTTCGTACGCGGGTAAGCTTCTGTCGCGGGTGGTTCGTGTGTGTGTGTCGGCTGGTTTATATCGGATGATCCGATTTTAGAGAGAGAGATCGAACAAGATGTGTAAAGCTTTAGATGAGATTGAATCAATGGGTTTTAGAGTTAGGGTTCTTGATGGCTGCTTTTAGGTTTATGAGTTTCGATTTTCAGCTTAGGGTTTTAGAGACGTATCGTGCTGATAACGTGTTAAAAAAGTAATGGGGGAACTTGTCTGTATTATTCATATCATCGAAGGTGCCCTTTATATATAGGGAGTTACAATAGACCGTCATTAGATAAATGGTAATATAACATCCCAAGATAGACATGGAAAAGGAAAACAAGATCCCACAAGGAAAAGGAAAAGTCTTGGTCGATCCTTATCCATATTGGCCGATGGTATATTCTTTTCGGTCGGGTGAGATTTCTTTCGGGTTGGTCCGATCCTATCCATGGTCGGATCCGGTTATGTCTAATCCAATGGTTATTGCATCTACATCAATTGATTCATAACATTTACGAGATATTTTATAAAATATATATATATCTAACCCTACTCCAGAAAAGGAAAGTTAATTTCTGAAATTTATATTGTATCGTAGATTATGTAATTGGTATTAGGAAATATCAAACTAATACTTGTACAGTAAAGGAGAAAAAAATACTAGGCACTGCATCTTTTATATTCTGTAAGAAAAACGATCTCTTTGATACCATAAAGATTAGGTATATATACCTTTTATCTTTCTAACGAACCAATTATCATGACACTGTTCACAGATTAACAGTATTTGCCTCTGCCTTAACACTTTACTTTGTATAAATAACTCCAAAAATATGGATAATTTCATCTGCCCACAGACCGAATAAGATTGCTACTACGTATAGTCTAAATCCTAGATTGTTATCCCCAATAACATGGCTTCTTCACTAGCCAAATCCAACGACAAAGGCAAGAACAAGATCAAGATCAAGATTCGTCAAGATACGGAAACGCCAGATTTTGTGTCTACTCATCTTTACATCAAACGTATTCCTCACACGCAAGCACTTGATCGGGAAGTCGTTCTAGGACGCATACGCCAACGCAGACGCGCAAATAAGGTCAGATCAGTATTCCAACTGCTGTTTGGTTTCCCATTTTTAAGTAAAAAGCATGAAGGTGTTGGAACCAGCGGTCCTAAAGAAGGTAATAACGATCACGATGAAGATGATGCTTTCACAGTGCCTTGAATCTTCGATCGATTTATTTGTCAATATAGTTACCTGACAATGACATGATGATGTTATAGTTTGTAATTTTTTACTTGCATTGTTTTTACCAAGAAGGGGGTTAAGCTAGTGACAAAACCACAATTCAGTTTCCCTAGACTTTGATTAGGTAATAATCTTAAATAAACTCAGACTAACATGGGAGAAATGTCAAATGAATGAAGATGGACGGCAAGTGTTAATTAAAGGTAGCTAAATGAACACCGCAAACATTGGATAAAAATTTCAAATACATATAGTGACAGTACTCCCACAACAAGATCCAATAGTTGTGAGAACACCATAGAGATTTCCTGAAAATGAAATGGGAATTTGTTATTTCTGGAACAAATTCTTATCAAGTTTTTTTTTGCCTAATATCAGAGAAATCTTAAAATTAGATCAATAATAATATCAAATAAATCTAAATCTAAAAATCATGTCCAACATAATATTTTTGTTGCTCTCTACTTGAAAAAGAAGTATTTAGAGATTCTTATTCTTTGCTTTCTCCACAAAATTTATCTCTACATATAATCAATTTCCCCACTAGTAATATTTGTTAGAGATGGATTATTTCTTCAAACATACCATCAAATAAATAAACATCGGCCCAATGGATCGAAGTCGGCTAGGGTATTTACGCCAACGTAAAGGCTTAACGAGAAAATCTATCGAGTATATAAGAGGTGGAGTTAGGTTGAGAGGGACATTCACAAACATTTGGGTGGCACGATACAAGGGCTAGGGTTTACATTAGTCTTATTCTTCTACTGAGTTATTCGAACAGCTAAACTCATTAATTCTCTTTGTAATCACATTTTGATTATTCAATAAACATCTTTCAATCAACCTATATCGAATTCGTGTCTACTTTCAGTACTACGCCAAATTCACATTAAAACAATTGGCGTTGTATGGAGAGTTTTTGAAAGTAATGCCAGAGAATCGCCACCATGATACATTGATATACATGATGGAACGCTTCACTATAAAAGACGAAGCCAACAAGGCGAGCAGCGAACATCTTGGCGCAATATCCACTTCTCTCACATATCCGACAATCAACGAAGGTACAAAAACTCCAAGAAGAGTCTTTTCCCTTGTACAACACATGGAGTTAGCCAAACGCCAACCGAAAAGTAACCGATTTTCAGAGTGCTATACAATCCATCAACTCAAAAATCCAAAAAGTCACAAGCTCGATTCCCAAAATTGAGCGTGTACTCGACGCAACTCAAAAGATCCCCTTTATGCGGATGAAATTACCGACATAAAGATTCATCATACGAAAAGCTCCACGTCCCATCCTTCTCGAACTCTTATCTAAGAGATCACTAGATTTTAACCCGCACGTCCGTGCAAATATTTTTCTATTTTATAAATATATTAGATATTATTACAACTATATAATTTTATTTTAGTGTTATATATTGTATAAATCTATAATATTATTGTTTATATTTCTTATTCAATATTATTAATAGATAGTGATTTGCTTAAAACATTTTACTTTGTTATTAATTTTTATTATTTACTAATATATTTTCGAGTTAGGTATAATAAAATAATCATATGAAATAATCAAATAAAAACCTTTTCACAATATGGTTTTTTTAATTTATACGTTTTGCATATAATATATTTTAAATTTTATTAATTTATATTATATAAAAAAAAATATTTAAGATCATTTCTATTTACATGTTGTGTATAAGAAAATATACTTTAACATATATCATTTTAGTATTTTACGGGATTTATAAGTAAAAAAACTGTTTTGTTTAAATAATATATCCTTATTGTTTAGTAAATTTTATACATAGTAGTATCTATCATATTATTTTTAGTAAATTTTTTGATATAGGATATTTTTTGGATGCTATGATATTAAGCTTTATTATTTTTAAATTAAGACTTCAAAATATTAGATTGCTTTAATTTTAACAACATATATAAATAATTTTTTCGTGGTGCATTTCAAAAAGTTATTCTTTATTATCGATGATTTTATCTTTTGTAAATTTTTTAATATTATGATTTTGAGTTTAAATAACCTATTATATTTTTGTATACAAATATTTTTAAACAATATATTGTTGAGAGTGTCAAAATAAATAAAAAGTTGTATATATATATATATATACATATAATTTTAACCTATGTTCATACATTTATTTTGTATAAAAATATTATATAGTTTACTAATTTTAACCCATTTTAATGATGAGTGATAATTTATTTAAATATTTTTTTATAAATTTAGCAATTGTTAAATTATCTATTTAATAAAATTTTATCATATTTAATTCATGTAGCAATGCTATTTTTATATAATCCAGAATATATTTATAGAATTTATAAAAAACAATATATAATTTTTATTTTCTTGTTTTATAATAAAATCTTATTTAACATTGATTTATAATAATATTATATTACTAATTACAAATTTATTAATGTGTTATTTTCTAAAAAATATTTAAATTTTTAAGTAAGATTTTGTTAGATTCTTTCTCAACAAATTTTGTTATAATTAAAAAGTAAAATTTAAATTTATAGTTAGTTTATTATTAATGTAAATAATCAAATATGGTATATTAACTTATTATTTAAGTGGTCCTACTATGACTTGTTAGTAATAAATAAAAATATGACCATAATTTAATAGATTAAAGTTACAGAGTTCAACATAGCCATGAGACATTCCCGCTTTACTGAAGAAGAGAAGGATGCTGGATATTGCTAGATATTAGTGGAAAGTCTCAGCGTACCAGATCTAACTTGGTTCTCCAGGCTCACCGAAGATTCTATTAGTTGCTTCCAATATTTATCAACACAATTTCTAAAATATTATACGACGTTTATCTGGCAGGGAGCTTCTCGGACGTATTATGGAAGACGTCCCTGATCCCAAGAGAAAGCTTAAAGGAATTCATGGAAAAATTCAAAGTCGTAGTCTCTAGAGTGCACGTCCTAGACGATACCACCGTAGAGGCATACACAATGCAC
The DNA here is from genome assembly GCA_905132885.1 of Moricandia moricandioides. Taxonomy (NCBI): domain Eukaryota; kingdom Viridiplantae; phylum Streptophyta; class Magnoliopsida; order Brassicales; family Brassicaceae; genus Moricandia; species Moricandia moricandioides. The sequence continues at coordinate 31,240 of CAJHQQ010000546.1, forward strand.
TCTGAATCAACTCCAAATTATGAGATGACATTTAAGTCAATCAAACTATAACCTTGCAGGATGCTCTCCACCATGAACTAGTTGATTCTAGTTGAAATTTTTTAAAATACAATTTATGTTATATTAAAAATCGTCCATAGCCTTATAATAATAACAACCTTATACCAAATCGAGCACTGGTTATTCTAGGAACCAACAAATCTCCATATATTTTAGCATTATATGGTAACAACAATATAATATACTGGTAGCAAATATAGGAACTAGAAATCTATAATAATCTATAGAGCCATCGACGAATAACAAGTTTTTAAATGGTAACCAATCAGAGTTAACAACTAATTATAAATTCATAGCCACTTCAACGGGATATTGGATCGACCATGGGTGAACAATATTAGAGGAATATACTCTATATAGTAAAAACAAAGATTTGAGAATATGATCAAAATATATGTAGAATTAGTACATAAATAATATCATTTTGGTAAAATTTAATAAAAATGTATATTATAAGAAAATATATAAAAAAAAATAATTTAAAATAATTATTTTTAGTCAATGGGTTATTGGATCGACCACATGTGAACAATAAATTAATAGTTTAATCAATTTGAATATATATCAAAGAAAAATCATGTTTAAAACATAAAAAATTAAAAATCTATTTTCTTTATTTTTCAATTTTACATAAAAGTAAGAAAAGATAATTTCAACAATTTGGAGTTAGGACATAATCCAAAATACAAGATTAAATTAATAAGTATTTAGATATATAAATCATATATTAAAATCAAATTTTATTTTTAAAAAATCAAATTGGATTACATATTGGTCACCTATCTGTAGCGTCAAGTTTTAGCAATTTTTTGAATGTTTTATTTCTTGTTTAAATAATGGATATTCTTAAAACTCAATATTACATATCAGTCACTGGGTTTATCAACTTGACCGCAGATCCGAATGGGGTAACATTTTAAATATATAAAATTTTCACAAATTAACAATACACTTGTAACTACATCATGTTAAGAAAAGAATGGGGGGATTTATCTGTATTATTTATGATCAATCGATGGTGCCCTTTATATATAGGGAGTTACAATAGATAAATGGAATATAACATTCCTAGATAGACATAGAAAAGAAAACAAGATCCCACAAGGAAAAGGAAAAGTATGGTCGATCCTTATCCACTTGGTCGATGGTATATTCCTTTCGGTCGGGTGAGATTCCTTTCGGGTCGGTCCGATCCTGTCCATGGTCGGATCCGGTTATGTCTAATTCAATAGTTATTGCATCCACATTCAATCGGTTCATAACACATCATAAATTATCTCGTTCTTTAAAAACACCGATGAAAATCTAGTATTTTATTATTGTGTGTTGTGCATTATGTCAATAAGTATATTTGGTAATAACACAAGCACTTGATGAGTCCGTCTTATACCTCAGTGGTAGAGCTTGTGAATTTTAGTCATGCGTCCGTGGGTTTGATGCCACAGACGGCATCCTTAAACTATAATTTTTTAGCTAATATTTTTCAAGTACTTTTGATATCTGATTTTAAATTTCGACGATTTCATTTGATCAGTTTAAAAATATCATTACAGATTTGTTCATACAAAAATTTCTACCAATAATCTCCGCAGGAGCAAATACCATCTCTAAAATGATGAAACCTCTTGTTATCTCTTACAATGAACTCTCTATCTTCAATACTCGATAACACCTTTATGAAGTTGTGGCAGTCTCCGCATATCCTCAAGTTCTTCATCACTCTTATCGTCGTCCCAGGAGGCGTGTTTATAAGCCCAAAAGCAATAGCTAACCGTTCACTGTGATGCATCAATGCTTTCTCTTTAGCTTCTTCATCAATATCATGAAGAACATACTTCGTCTCTGGTATATATCCTGCCTCTCTCACTTCTTTTCCTAATGATTTCAGCTTCACTACCGCCTTGCTTCTATCTAATAGAGCCTTCTTCTGTCCTAAAATCTCCTGCTTATCTTCCCGTACTGAACCTGTAAGTCTTCTTGTTACTGTTACCCTGCCACCATTGTGAGCTTGGGTCTCAACTTTCTCATTCTTGTAAACCCTTTTGAGATCAGTGCTTATCCTTAAGTTTTGAACTTCACCCTCACCTGCAATTCCCTTTGCTCCCAGTGTGATGATTCGGCGAAAGGATAAGGTTTCTTTCTCAATGGTGATTGCTTTTCGGACATGAAAGGAGCAGAAACTCATGGAGAAAGCAGACTCTAGAGCCATCCCTTGTGGCCAATCCAAGAAAAGGATAAGCTTTCTTTGGAGGGAAGTTTACAATGTGGAGATAGAAATAGACTAATCTCCCACAACAAATATCTACAAGAACCAGACAACATCACAAACAGCCAAACAAAACCTCTGTTTTACTATGTAGCACCGGGTCCACAAAAAGTTTCCTGCATTGTACCAACCACACAATCCTTGAGCATTGCAGTGGTATCAGAGTGTTACATGATCTGTGACTGTTTGGTTTCCGATTTGAAGCTGAACTCCTTGAGTAATGACTCATTAGCTATATCTATCAACTGTAAATAGTCCAACTTATCATAACACATGTCCCTCTTTATGTGTTTACTATCCTCAATCATACCCTCTGTAAATAGTTTACCAATGAAGATCCATCTTGTGATTACGGAGATTAATGATAGGATACATGAGCAGGGCCATGGTAAGTGACTTTACAGCCACGTTCAGTTCGATAAACATTGAAAAGAGCATTCTTTATGTCGAAGTTGAGATAATCCTCTGAACTTCCAGTTCCCATTGTGTAAACAGGAGCGTGTGTTGTAATAAAATCACTGTGTCTGGAAAGTTTTTGGTTTTTATCAATCGGAGATAGTTTCTCGTTGACAATGCTTTTTTGCGAATCCAAGTTTCGCTCAACCATAAGAGGGTAGTTTTGAAATAGTAGGGTTATTAGGGGTAATTATGTCTTTTAAGATTAAGGACATTGGAGAGTTGCCCTAGTTTGTGGGTTTACTATATATATACGACGATATGACTCTTGTATTCATCTACTTTCGCCGACGACCATGGTTTTTAAAGCTTCCAGTTTATAGTCTTCTTTTTAAATTGCGTTCTGTTTTTTTTTTCAATTCTTTAGTGTTTTTTTTGTCTGTTTTGTTGATTTCAAATTGATTTTGATTTTTACTTTAAGAAGCTAAAGATTGTGGCGATGACGAAGAAAAAAATGACCTTTTATCACATGAGTGAGATTTTATAATTTCGTGATTACCTTTCAAGCACTTCTGAGCACATTTTCTCTTAATTGCGTTCTGTTATTTCAAATCTTTATTGTTTATCATGTCATGTCCTGTTCTGAGTATTGTGTTGTTTCTTTTTTTTTGGAAAACTGTGTTGTGTTGTTTATTTTAATTTGATTTTGATTTTTACTTTAAGAAGCTAAAGATTGTGGCGATGACGAAGAAAAAAATGACCTTTTATCACATGAGTGAGATTTTATAATTTCGTGATTACCTTTCAAGCACTTCTGAGCACATTTTCTCTTAATTGCGTTCTGTTATTTCAAATCTTTATTGTTTATCATGTCATGTCCTGTTCTGAGTATTGTGTTGTTTCTTTTTTTTTGGAAAACTGTGTTGTGTTGTTTATTTTAATTTGATTTTGATTTTCTTTAAGAAACTAAAGATTGTGGCGATGACGAAGAAAAAAATGACCTTTTATCACATGAGTGAGGTTTTATTATCTCGTGATTACCTTTCAAGCACTTCTGAGCACATTTTCTTTGTTCTTGATTCTTAGTTATTTCATAATTCAACTTATTTGATTTCAGATAATATTTTAAAATTATATATACTGGATTGAATGTTAAAATCTAACCTACATCGAGACTAGGTACGATTGTTTTTTAAAACCTTTAGTCTAGGTGATGTCCCATAGAAGCACCATCATGGCATGCTTCTGCAATGAGTCTTAACTTTAGGCACATTGAACAAAAAGAGGGTAATGAAACTGTTCTTGTAACAATAATTTAGTTAACACTAAATATTGCCAAAAAATCCAGAACAGATGATCCTCATACGAAGAGAGTTGTTCTCTCCCGAGCCGTTCCTCCCCAACTCTGAACCCGACTTAGACCACCAAAACACAAATGTGAAACATAACATAGAGAGGATATAATTATGGACCAAGTAAGAGACCTCTACGTTCCAGATAGTGTAGTACATGGTTCAAGATTCCAGTTGGCGTACTTCCCCCATATTCCGTACAAATTCACAGTTGAATTAGGAGTTGATTACATTTTAGGCCAATTTTTGACTTTTATTTACTCTAAAAATCACTTTTTACATGAGGCATTTTGTTGTTGGAAAGATATAGATTGTGGATAATTTTGTTCTTAATGGATAATGCGTCTATGAGTGGTGTGTGGATGGATGATGCGTGTATGAGAGATACGTGGACCGGTTAATGAGTAATGTGTAGAAAACTGATGCGTGGACATGTGATGCGTGGATGAGTGAATCATTATCTTATAACAATATATGCAGTTTCCGGATGTGTATTGTAATATATATTCAACTACACAATTTCTATTATCCACATTGAATCCATTACTTCTGTAATCTCCTCTACATTTTTTTCATAGATTTACCCATTTAAAGTTTTTTTTTCAGAATCTTAAATTCATCCCATGAGATCAGCTCAAAATCAAAGCAAATAACTTGATCAGAACAAACATAATGTATTGTGTCTATTTAGTCAATTTTTATGCGTTAATTTTTTGGGATATAGTTAATTTTTTAGTTATTTTATATTTGATGTTATTACTTTTTATTATACTTAATTTTTTATTTACCTTTATTACAAATTGTAAAATATATAAACACAATAAATTATCATAATAAATTATATATAAAATTCTCAATCTTTTGATTGCTTTAACAATTTGTATATGTAAAAATATAGACTTTTTTAAACTATATATGAAACATAAAAAACACAAACATTAGTTTAAACTATGAAACATAATAAAACATAGAAAAAGCTAAACACACATCCACACCCATCAACGTTTTTCAAACTTGCACATATCATTCATTAGTAACACAATCATTGGATACTTGTACATATATAAATTTTAAAATATAACAAAAAAAACATATCAAAGTGGATATCAAATTATAGAGAATTAAAAAATATAATTTATTATATCAAATTTTTTTTATATGTATCTTTAATTTAAAAATAAACAAAAATAAAATATTAAGAGGTAAACTAAATTATTATGAAAACTCACACTCTATTTCTTCCCTTTCATCTCAATAAGGGTAAATTCGTCTATTCTTTCTTTAGATCCTATGAAAAAGTGTTTTACAAGTGCAATGTGGCATGAGGTGTAATTGAAAAGTGACAAAGTGCCTCTTGATGTAAAAAATTCTTGAATTAGCACCAAAACTGAAAAAACAATGCAAATACAAACTTAAGATTCGATTGCTCTATCGTGTCGGTAAAAGGCGAACCTAAGAGCATGATTATCAATAGCATCCCATTTAGGATGTTTATTTTTTTTCTTGTTTTTTTTAAACATAAAATAAAAAAATAAAGGGGAAATTCCATAAAAATACACTAACTAAATTTCATTAAGCTATTTAATATCTAAACTTTTACGCTACCAATTTTAATACCTCAACTAATTATTTTGCTCATTTTAATATACAAACTTTTAAACTATGCTCATTTTACTACCCAAAATTTATTTATTTTAGTTAAAATACTAATAAATTTCAAATGAAAATTAAAAAATCTCGAAAATTTACAAAACAATTCTCAAAAATTCTAATTTTATTGTTTGTTTGAAAAATAAAAGTAACTAAATTTTTTATAATCTTAAATTTTGTAATAAAATTTTAAATTTTTAAATATTGAATTTAGTTTGTTTTCTGAAATAGAAAACCAATTCTTTTTTTACATTCAAAATTAATTTTAATTTTTTTAAAATAAAATCCGATAATTTTTAATTTCTTTCCTAAAAATTAAAAAGAAAATTAGTTTTTTTTTCTTATTTTCGCTTAGATTTTGGAAATTTTGAAATTTTGTTTGAAACTTATTAGTATTTTTTAATTAAAATAAATAAAGTTTGGGTATTAAAATGGGTAGACTTTTAAAAGTCTGTATATTAAAATGAACAAAATAATTAGTTGGAGTATTAAACTGGATAACGTAAAAGTTTGGGTATTAAATAGCTTAATGAAATTTAGTTGGTGTATTTTTATGGAATTTTCCCAAAAATAAATCAATCACGGGTTGCCATGTGTCAGTGGAGGTCGCGAACAGTCCAAGCACCAAGGTAAAGTGGGTGCTTAATTGGGCAATTTAAGAGTTACTTTTTGGGGTGTTAGTAGACTCTACCCTTAGGCAACCCACTAAGCACCCTCATTGAACATGCTCTAACGCTGTAGGAGATAGGTGTTGTGTAACACCCGCTGGATCAGTACAAGGATAAGTTAGGTAGACTCATCAGAAGACTTAGATGTGATTTGACATGTTGTCTAGGAGAGTGTTGGTCAGTATTATCGCAGTTGAAATTGTCATATGAGATTAGTTAATTATGTATGGTCTAATTTATTTAAAAATGGCGGAAACAATTATATGGCGGTTACTAAGGATGGTTACTAGAACTGGGTAGTTAATACAAATGATCAGTTCTAGGTGGTTATTGGAATCTTCAAACGATTGTGACAGTTACTAGGTTCTGGAACTGCCAAGGCGGTTATGAAACTGTCGGGAGTTAAGTAAACTGACCGAGAGCAGTTACTGATTTTGCTGAGAAAAATAAAAACTGCCAAAAAAGCAGTTACAAAATTGTTGGGGCTCGAGAGTAGTGGAAATAACTATCTGGGTAGCTAAGAGATGTGTGACCGCCAATGGTTTATTAAAGGGGTAATAGTTTCCCTTTCTGGTGCACCACTCCCATGATTCCTAGATATTCACCATATCGGAGAGAGAAAGAGAGAGAGAGAGACTGAAGATCATATTAGAAATACAGGGTAAACATGGCCGGTCATGTGTGGGGGTCAACAACCATGTAACCATTTCTGCTTGTGTGCTAGTCTCTGCGTGAGGAGAGATCATGACTTCTTGTTACAGAGGCGAACAAAGAGAGACAACGGAACATAGGGAATAATCTAATCGAAAATAAGAGGAAAGGCCAACAATGGTTGAGGATTGGACAGATCGGTGTGGTCTGCACCAGGTCTGATTGATGTACTGATCAAAAACGGTTGGAACGTCTAAACTGATCTAGGAAGATGATCACTAGTCTTATCAACAGACTGTGAACCAGATAGAGGGGGAGGAAGACTGCTTTGCGAGTCAAGTAAGAGTGGTTATGATGAGATCTGGATCGGATACAAACCAAGACGAAATGCTTGGCCGAATCGAGAAGAATAACTTGACTGGTTGGCGGTTACAACTAAACGGGATCGAGTGTGATCAGGGGTAAATGGTTTATCAGCCTTGTTTGTACATGACATAGTTGTGTATTTGATGGATCGCAAGGGATTCTGGATGATTGGCTGACTCTAGTCCTGAAAACTCTGAAGAGGAAATTTTGAATTTCTCACACAGTGCGGTTTATCCAATACGTTGCAACTGGAAAGGACGCTTTGTGTACTAGCTCGAGCTTGCTGCGTCAACAATTGAAGGAAAAAACTGGACTGAAATAGACGCGATGCAGTCAAACTTTCCAAGCATTATAAAACTTCTCAAGAAACTTGACGTCCCTTATGGTTTCACATTTATCATTCTGCGACCCGATCAACATCCATGGACCCCTTTGGTAGGATACACTTAACTATATGAGTCTTGGTTCAAGAAAAACGGCAAGATATGGTTCCCGATCCCTCGACTCATAACGACCTTCTATAGCAGGCGTGAAATAGCTCTTAGTCAACTGATGATGAAATCGATTAGGATTGATGTGGAGCTGATGGTCCTGACTTTTGAGATCGACGTTTCAATGAGTGTTAGGGTTTTTGAGGAAATGACAACTGTTATGATGAAGCATAATGATTATATCTATACAAAGATGAAACCCTCACACAAAATATTAACGACCGTCCCTCAAAAATCACAGTTGATTGCATCACTACTTTTATATTAGGATCAACCGGGTAGTTTTTGATGAACTTCCAGTCGATTCTCGTGTTGGTAGATAGACAAATTATTTTCTCTTAATCTAAAATTAACCTTTTAGATTGTGTTGTTAATTCATGTGTATCTGTCAATATTGGGCCTATTGAACACAATTTATAGCTTAATTGTTTATAATTATGAAGTTAACAATATCAATGTCTAAGTACGTTTCCAGCTAATGAGAGTAGTTTCTTAAGAGTTTTTTTTCTGTTAATTTTCTCCAAATTCAAATAGAATTTTAGAATTTTGTAATATTTCTTGTTTATGCATGTGTATTTGTCAATTGTAGAGCTTATGAATGAAATTTATAACTTAATGTTGTAATATGATGAGATTATTAATAGTGTTGTTTATTTATGCTTGTAGCTAATGAGAATAAATTTCTTATTAAGAAGTCTGCTCTTATTTTTGAACATGATATTTCATGTTTTCTAATATATTTTAGTGTCTTTTTAAACATAATTTTGCAATACCAAATGTTTGAACTTATGTATTATTTGTTTTGCTGTGTATTGAGCTTATGTAATATGTTTGAACTTTATTATGTTGATTTTGTTTCAAGTGTTATTTTGATATAAATTAGTGTATAATAACTATAACCTGTTATCCTTATTACTATTCAAATTACATAAAATTGATAGGGAGACAATACATGAGCATCCCTTTAAGTTGCATGATCAGATTCTTAATAAATGATTTAAAGTGAAAACAATAATTTATGTTTAAACGTATCTGAAAGAAGGAACAAATCATTGGGCGAAGGTTTTTAATTGAGTGAGTTACCATTTAAGACACTTTTATCTTTTGTTTTACATGTTAAGACATTTTCTGTCTTTTCACGTATCACAAAACACTTTTTGTTTGGCAGGTGAGTTATTGGTGCGGTTGGCGTTACTCGAACCCAAGCGCACCAATAACCCATATGTGAGCCGAGGCCTATGAGTGAATTCGGACAGGTTATATCATAGATGAGGGGTTAGGGTCGGTGCACTATATGGACGAAGGATCCCCTGGTTCGACGGGGTAGGCCGTTACATTTGTAACATCCCGAATTATGTTATGTGAAACGACTTAAGAGAATTGATTTGGCTACCTATGTCACCAAAGTTGACTTACCTTTTCCGTCACACATCTGTTTAGAACTCCAGGGTTAAGCGTGCTTGGGATGGAGTAGTAAAGGGATGGGTGAACTATCGGGAAGTGATTCGCGATACCGTGCGAGTGAGGCCAAAACACGGAGAAAGGCCGGGTGGTGATTGCAGGGTTAGTAAACAATGATTTCGAGCCTTGTAAAATTAACGCACCGACCGTTGGAACGGGATATGGCCCATGGGCCGAGAGAGCATACATGGTGGCCCATTAGCCGTGGGTGGTCGGGGCGTTACAAGTGGTATCAGAGCTGGTTAGTCATCTCGGTTCTGACCCGAGAGGCGTCTTCAGACCTTTCGTGGGGCACAACAAGGACATTGTTCTTTGAGAGGGGGTGAATTGTAACATCCCGAATTGTGATATATAAAAGGGAAGTTAACTCAACTAGTATGAATTTTATTAATTATTATCATAACCATACAAATTTTTTTTTATTACTACCTTTTTTTTAATACCCAGCGTGCCCTTTTTTTATGTTGTGAGAAAAAACATATTTACAAGAATGCCATTACTTTTTTGTGCCACGTAGGCAAAAAATCGGGTCCACGTAAGAATGCGGCATAAAACTCAGCCGCAATACGATATGAACTTCGTTACGGCCGAGATATAGGTGCGTTGCGGCAGACTTAACTAATCTAGCTGACTTATGAGAAATAAGCTGAGTTACGTACATAACTCAGTCGATGGTTACGGCTGACTTAAAAAAATCTGGCTGGTTTATGTGATAACGGCTGAGTTACGGTTAGATATTACGACTGACTTATACATCCTTAGGCTGGTTCCTGGAAAATCCGACTGAGTTCTAGTTACCATACGGCTGAGTTAACCATCGCGGCTGGTTAATTGATCGTCGACCGGCCGAGTTATGAGATGTTTTTACAGCTGAGTTATTTTTAATCAGCCGTAGTAAAGTGGAGTAACAGTAAACTCAGCTAGTTTACGGCTGACTTTTTAGCGAAAGATTAATTACTAGAATAGCATTCATTTGCCGGCTGGTTTATTTAACGATAGAGCTGACTTCTTGCGTTTCATCTTTGTTATGGCTGATTGTTAACAAAAAGTTAATTACTAAAATAGTATTCACGTTTTGACTGACTTACGGTGTATTAAGTGGCTGACTTATTGTGGCTGACTTAAATGTTTGTTTGGTGGCTGAATTACTGATTTTCCATGTCATCATCCATGTTAGCTTTTATTTTCCATGTCATTACTAACTACAACAACGAAATTAGGGTTTATGTTACAGACGCCACTATCTGTTCTTCACCTTCTTCTCTTTCTCTAAAATCTTATGGATCCAGTAATTATTGTTTCAGGTAAGTGGATTAAGAAAAACAGATATGTATTCACACCCGACAGTAGAGGATGTATTGTTCTGCATGCAGATGAGAAAACAACACACGACGAATTCGCAAAGTCAGTACTCGATGATTACGGATTGAATGAGTCGAGCCATCAGATTCAGCTAAGCTACCAGTTCTCGAATAAAGCTTTGAAAACAATGGCTCACGACACGCCACCAGTTTACATCTCCAATACTCGTCAATTGCAAATATTTTTAAGCCTAAGGAAAACCGAAAGATTACGTCTCTGTGTAGAGATTACAGAGAACGAGGATGATGAGATCAGCCGGAAAGACGGAGCGGGAGAGAAGAGTAATATATTATACAGTTTCAGCTCAGAAGCAGAAGTCTCAGAAGTTGAATCTAGAAACGATGGTTTTAGTTTGGAGGAGGAACAGAACGACAATGAGAATACCTTCTCTAATATCTTGGACGGAGAAAAACAGAAAGATGTTGGAGAAGATGAAGAAGGCGAAGAAGACAGTGAATTTGATAGCCGATTTGATATGTTCGACGACTCAGATGGTGCGTCATCCGAAGATGATAACTTTAGCTCATATGGTGAGTCTCCAGCACAAGACGAAGATTCACCGACACTACCGCCTAAAAAGAGATCTCAGTCGACTGAAACTTCTTACAATTGGACCGGATCTAAGGGGGATTCAGAGGTTCTAAGGTTGGAGATGTCTTCGCTAAACCTTGCTGTTGGGCAACGATACCAGAGTAAAGCTGAGTTGGAAAGACGACTGAAACTTCTTACAGTGAGAGATCAATTTGATTTTGATGTGGAAGTATCCAATCCAGATTTACTCATTGTTAAATGTTGGGTTGGTGGATGTCTCTGGAGAGTTCGTGCTTCAACACAAGGGGATTCCCCGACATTCTATGTTCGTATTTACGATTCGGAACATACATGTTCTGTAACTGAGCGTTCTAATCGATCTCGACAAGCAACACCAGATATTTTAGGAGAATTGTACAGAAACTTTCTCGGCGACGTTGGTCCGGCCGTTCGACCTACGAGTGTGGGAATAGCTCTCAATAAACAGTTCGGTCTCAAGGTAATTGTTGTAGTATGGCTGACTTATATCAGCGTTACAGCTGAGTTATATCTACACTTTGTGGCTGACTTATATTAACGTCCGGCTGTGCTAGTTAAGTGATAGGCTGAGTTATATAAACATCGAACGATGCGGCTGAGTTAGTTGAATTATCTGGCTGGTTTATTTAAACTTCAACGTTTCGGCTGAGTTAGTTAAGTATATGGGCTGGGTTATTTATACGTTACAGCTGAGTTATTTAAGTTATCCGACTGAGTTATATATACGTTCAAGCTGAGTTACTTAAGTGATTTGGCTGAGTTATTATTTGTATTCATTTGGGCAGATGGATTATTGGAAATCATATAAGACTCTGAAATTTGCAAGGGAAATCGATATGGGAACACCTGAGAGTGGTTTTGAAAACTTGCCTTCTTACTTATTCATGATTAGAAGAGCAAATCCTGATACAATAACTCGTCTTCAAATCGATGAGTTTGGAAGATTCTTGTATGTGTTCCTTGCGTTTGGCGCGAGCATAAATGGGTTTCCTTTCATGCGCAAAGTTGTGGTTGTCGATGGTACGTTTCTTAATGGCAAATACAAAGGGACGCTTCTAACAGCACTAGCTCAGGATGGAAACTTTCAGATTTTTCCAATCGCCTTCGCTGTGGTTGATACAGAAAATGACGATTCGTGGAACTGGTTTTTTACGCAACTAAAAGTTTTGATTCCTGACGACAAGGGTCTTGCGATAATCTCAGATAGGCATAACTCGATTGGGAAGGCTATTCGAAATGTGTATCCGTTGGCTTCTCGAGGAATTTGCACGTACCATTTATATAAGAACATTTTGGGACGGTACAAAGGGAAAGATGTATTTCGTCTGGTGAAGAAAGCGGCAAGATGTTTCAGGATGCCTGACTTTAATGCAATGTTCGAGGAGATTGAAGCTATTAATCCTGAGCTTCATGGGTACCTCCAAAGAGCCGATGTCAAACTGTGGGCGCGTGTTCATTTCCCAGGCGAAAGGTACAATTTGATGACTACGAACATAGCGGAATCAATGAATAGAGCATTATCAAATGCTAGAGGTCTTAACATTGTTCGACTACTAGAATCGATACGGGTTATGATGACCAGATGGTTTGCTGAACGGAGAGAGGATGCTGAATCGCAGCGAACCATGCTTACACGTGCTGTAGAGAAACTACTACTTGTAAGTCAGTCGTACTTATTAAATAAGTCAGCCGTTTCATTTAGTAAGTCAGCCTAAGTAGATATCATAACTCAGCCGTTTCATTTAGTAAGTCAGCCTAAGTAGATATCATAACTCAGCCGTTTTATTTAGTAAGTCAGCCTAAATAGATTTCATAAGTAAGCCATATCAATGATAAGTCAGCCTAAATAGATGTCATAACTCAGTCTCTAATGTTTTTCATTGTTCATTTTTTATTTATAATAGGGTCGTGTTACTACCGCGAGACTGTTGACTGTACAAAGAATCGATACTCATCAAACTGAAGTTACATATGGTGAGTCTTTGCATGTTGTTAACTTGGAAAGGAGAAAGTGCACTTGCCGCCGTTTCCAGCTGGAGAGATTACCATGTTCGCATGCAATTGCAGCTGCGGAGTCCAGGAATGTTTGTCGTATATCCCTGTGCAGTCCTTACTATACCAGCGCTTATTTGGTGAGCGCATACGCCAATTCAGTTATGCCGGTTGATTCAGCGCTACCAGTTCCAGATAACGTGGTTAACGTAGCATGCTTTCCCCCGTCTATTCGTCTTCAGCCAGGAAGGCCTAAGAAAAATAGGATGAAATCTTCTTTAGAGGTTGCACTTGAAAACAAACGTCCTAGGAAAGAACACACATGTTCTCGTTGTAGACAGAGTGGACATAATGTGAAAACTTGTCCGATTTAAAAGTGTTGTATTGATATGTAGACTATGTTGTATTACAGTTGACTTATTGATTTTAATGTTAAATAAAAGGCTGAGTTACTAATATATGTGGCTGAGTTAAATAAAAGTGTAAGTTTAATAAAAGGCTGAGTTAAATAAAAGGCTTAGTTAATAATTTACTGCGGCTGAGTTATTAATATTACAGCGGCTGAGTTACATAAACGCTACGGCTGACTTTCAAAATAACATAACTAAATATCAAACGCAACCTTTCTAAACCCCAAAGTTATCAGGTCCAAATTCTTCAAACATATCCACGAGAGCAAGCCAAACTCTGGTTAGCATCCAATCAGGCTTCTGCCCACCAAGCGCCCAATTCCTCTTCAACACCCGCATTTGATGACGAAATATCGTTCTGGCTACGCGATTAAAATTCTCCCAAACTTCGTAACTATGCTTCGGATCCCAAGTGTTATTACGCTAAAAAATCAAATAACATAACAAATATTAGAAACATAACAGCTGTCAAATATTAGAAACATAACAACTTACAGCGAGTTCAAGAAACCAGCGTTCCTTAAAATGAGCGGGAATGACACGGTAAGTCGGCCACTCATGAACCCACCCTTCTCGAAGAATGGGCGGGATCGCAACCGATAGGTCATGCAAGAATATAAACCACTCTACGGTGGTTTTGGAGACATTTACACCAAAACCAGGGTTCAGAAAGGGTAGGTTATCCCGATCTGCCGAGCTTAGAATAGCATTGACATTGTTCGCTAGCGATAGAGACCAACCAGGGACAACCGACATAACTGTTACTATAATACGAGAGAAAAACGACAAGATTAGGTTGAACCAGTTATTGTTTTCAAGAGGACTATATATAGAGAGGTATTAGAATGCCAAAGGTAAAGATTATGTTACATTTAAGACTGAGTTATTTTGTTCCCGCCCAAAAACACGAAACGTTGCGGTTATGTCGGCTGAGTTATTGACATGCTACGACTGGTCACAATTTACGGTTGAGGTATTCATTAACTTACGGCTGAGTTATTTAGTTCATAAACGGTTTTCCAGAAATATGAAACGTTGCATGCCATGCCAGGATCATGAAAGGTCGCCTTCTCGAAAACAGAAGACCCCTTTTCAACTCTTTACATAAACACGCAATCAGTTCACCCTTGTCGACACAAACTGATTATCTTAGAAAATGAAAGGTTTTCCGATTCTCGAAATGCCTGAAGAAATTCAAGCGTTAGTTGTTGAACGTGTGGCCAGTAATTCCATTAAAGATTTTTATAACCTCAGAGCTTCATGCAAGTCGATGAAGGCGTTAACAGAGCGGCTGAGTTATTGAACTTAAAGGCTGAGTTATTGAACTTTAAGGCTGAGTTATTGAACTTTAAGGCTGAGTTATTGAATTTTAAGGCTGAGTTATATAAATTGACGGCTGAGTTATTGAACTTTAAGGCTGAGTTATTGAACTTTAAGGCTGAGTTATATAAATTGACGGCTGAGTTATTGAACTTTAAGGCTTAGTTATTGAACTTTAAGGCTGAGTTATATAAATTGTACGGCTGAGTTATTGAACTTTAAGGCTAAGTTATACAAGACTACATTAAATAATAGCAAAATATGCCCACAAAGAACACACAAACCACCACATTCCTTACACATCGCCCCTCTGATTCCGTCTTGATTCCTTCAAACTCTTTCTCCAACAGACCGAATTTAGCCCTGACATCGGTCAAGTCTTTGTTCATGTCACTCATTACTAACTTCATATCCTCAACCTCTTCTACCAAGCACTCATCAGCCCATTTGAATAAATGTCTCTGCTTGCACTAAATATAATAATCAGATCTCAGTAGCACGAAATGAATATATGGCAAATAAGGACAAAATTTAACCTTATTATATCCTCTTGCACAACAATAGTACAATCTTCCTGGATTTTTAGCTGATCCGGATGTACATATCTCTGAGGCTGCACCACACCAACACTGTTTTGGTATTCCTCTCTCCCCATTCGTACGTACTCGGTTTCCATTTCCTGATGAGATAGTGTTAGAGGAGGAAGACATTTTTCCTTTAGAACCCTAATCCCCACTTTTTCCCCTGAAAAAGTTGCTTTAGTACATCGTTATATAGAGCTGGGCCAGGTCTGTGTTGGAATATTTTCAAGTTTCCGCACAAACATATTTTCAAGTTCCCGCCCAATGGCTGAGTTATTGGCTTGTTACGGCTGACTTTATGTGTTAGGATAATTTTATGTTTTAGGTTTAGGGTTAAGTATATGGGGTTTACGGTTTAGGGTTTAGGGTTTATGGTTTAGGTAACACTGTAAAATATAAGAAATTACACAAATTCAATTGAAAAAAAAAAATTATATGGTACTTTGTATTTGGTGCGTTCAACACCTATATAGTTACATAAGGTTTTAAGTATTTGTATGACAACTTATACCTCAAGATCATGGTCAATCCGAAACTTGTAAATTCAATGAAGTATACACATTGTGTTGATTAAATATTCATCCAAAACTGATAATATTAATTTATAATAACTTTTTAAAGTACATTTCCAAATATTAGGGTATGTTTGTGGTGTGGCTGAGTTATATAAGGCAAGACGGCTGGATTATAGAAACGTTTCGGCTGGGTTATATTAAACTTTTTCGATTTTAGGGTATGTTTGTGGTATGACTGAGTTATATAAGGCAAGACAGCTGGATTATAGTAACGTTTCAGCTGGGTTATATTAAACTTTTTCGATTTTAGGGTATGTTTGTGGTATGACTGAGTTATATAAGGCTAGACGGCTGATTATAGAAACGTTGCGGCTGGGTTATATAAAATATACCATTAGAAAAAAAATATACAAATCGTTCAAGGCTAATCAAACTGGGAATAGAAGTCAGTTCCTCCTTCATCCAGGATCTCTGCTGCCATCTTCACCCGTATACCTTGAATATTCCTATCATTTATCCCAGAAAAAGTCACGCCAAGCGCTAAGCATTCCACAAAATTCAATGCATACACTCCACAATCACCAATTTGGGTGTTTTGGGGAATGTAATCACCTTTCCTCCTTCGGAAAGAAAACTGCTTCTTTCTCTGTTTTCTGAGTTTGGAAGGAATATTTTGATTCAACATCATAGGTAGCATTTGCGTGAGAGGCTTAAATGCATTAGCCATTCTATTTTCACTTTCGGCTGTGACTTGTCCAATGATTGGATCATAGCAGTCAATCTTCTCATTAAGCAGATCCACGTGAAACGCCACCCAATGATCGCCTCCAGTTTGAAGCACTCCGTATAGATGATCCACATCCTCATACCACTTCAAGTTTGTACAACAGTCGGCGGGCATCCTACCGTTTATTAAATCTTCATAGCCATTACCGGTGAATTTCATCATATTCAGATTGAGCTTGAACTGCGTGTAATCGCGAACCCAAAAAGCGAGAAACCAGACGTCAATAAATGCAATGCGCTTGGACCAGAATGGGCTGGGATCTCGCATGGACCTTTTGATGAGGATTCGTAGAAACGCACTAACATGCTACGCAAAAACACAAAATCAAGTCAATATAATAGAATCTATAACTCAGTCGTAACAAAACACATAAATCAGCCACATCGTATACTAAACTCAGCCACATAGTATACTAAACTCAACCACATAGTATACTAAACTCAGCCACATCGTATACTAAACTCAGCCACATAGTATACTAAACTCAGCCAACTAGTATACTTAACTCAGCCGTAAATAATAATAAACTAAGCTACTTAGTCTTCTTTAACTCAGCCTTAAAGAACGTAACTCAGTCACATAAAATTTATAACTCAGCCACTAAGCTACTTAGTCTTCTCTAACTCAGCCTTAAAAAACATAACTCAGTCACATAAAATTTATAACTCAGCCGTAAGGAATACTTACATCATCATACAGCCATCCATATTGTATGTCTTTCCACGGTCTTTCAGTTATGATGATTCTATAGAACTCACCCTCATGAGCCGATGTTGGGGTAGTGGGAGCGTCTTTATGTTTTTCAAGGTGTTCCACCAGTTTATCCCATTTTGCTGGATCAACCGGTGCTAAAGGATCATATATTGCCGGTGAAGGTAATAAATTATTCCTCATGCATGTGGTTACATTGTCTCCAATATGAGGAAAAACTGGTGCTGGAGGAGCATTATCAGAGAGTTGCAATGCAGACCCAGTTGCAGATAACCGAACATTTTTCTCTCGATATTGTTTTATTCTTTCGGATCTGATCCTATCCTCTTCATCCTGATCAGACTCCGGAAGCACTTCGTCTTGTGTTGCGAGAAATTCGTCAGTAATATCCGCAAGCTCACTGTCGGCTTGAATCTGCTTCGGCTGAGGTACAGCTATTGTTATTAAACCGCGACGCGTCCTTTTTGCGAACGGTTTCTGTAACTCAGCCATTTCTTTCTTCTTCAACTCAGCCGCCTTCTTTTCGTCAGCCTTCCGTTGCTTTGTCTCAGCCGTTTTTTTTCTCCTTTTTTCAGCCGCCTCCTTCTTCTTTAACGCAGCCTCTTCTTCCCTACTTACAGCCGTTAAGTTATTCTTAGGAGACACACCCTTCTTTCCTAACTCAGCCGCCTCTTTGTCCTTCTCTTTAACCTCATTTCCTTTTTGTTTAAACCTTATTTTCTACCCGCGTCCTAAGGCTGGGTCCTTTGTAGGAGAAACACCAAATCAACAGTGTCTCCCAAATTCTTAGCAGGTGTACTATGGACAGAGGCCTTAGCAGGTGGACTATGGACAGAGGCCTTAGCAGGTGGACTATGGACAGAGGCCTTAGCAGGTGGACTATTGACTGATTGCTGCGGAAAAAAGCTCGGCGGTGGCGGTGGCAACGTTAAAGATTGTTGGGGAACTTTAGAGAAGTACTCGTCCACTGCAACTCTGACTAAATCAGGAATGTTCGTATAACTGGACTCGATTCTAGATAACCGCGCGTCGAAGTTTTCGAAGTTCTTCTCGTGGCTGTCTATTTTTGAGACAATTCTATCCAGACTATACATTATTTTCATCATTATCGGATTTTCTCCAATATCAGCCTTACCTTCCTTCTCGTAAGCACCCTTTCCCTCCACAGCAGCTTCATCCTCTTGGAAGCTGCTCACTTTCTTCTGCTTCTTAATGGGTGGCTCAGCGTTTGACGAAACACCAAAAACCTTTGTGTTTGTTTGTTTGCGTTTCATCTGTGTTCCCCAAAAACCTCTAACAAACCGACCTGCATATATATATATCTGTTATCAAGTTAACGAGTTGCGGGTCAGCTGCTTCATCCGGCCACTGAGGAAACATCTCTTCTACGGAGTCCTTCATAACCATTTTTCTCACGCGCACCTACAAAATCAAGAAACCCAGCCATAAAATAACTAATAACTCAGCCATAAAACAACTAATAACTCAGCCATAAAATAACTAATAACTAATAACTCAGCCATAAAATAACTAATAACTCAGCCGTAAAACAACTAATAACTCAGCCATAAAATAACTAATAACTAATAACTCAGCCGTAAAACAACTAATAACTCAGCCCCAAAATAACTAATAACTCAGCCATAAAATAACTAATAACTCAGACACTTTATACATGCTAACTCAGCCATCAAATAACTAATACCAAAAACCCCAGCCACTTAAGTACATAAGTACTTATAACCCAACCAACAAATAAATAATAAATCAGTTGACACCTTACCTCGCCATGTTTTCTAATCTCCTCAGTAATGACAGTATCAAAACTTGAACGTGTACGCTTTCCACCCCATCGAAAAAGTGGAACTTCTTGCTCATTGACGACTCTCCCAAAACGCTCTCCAAAACAAATGACAGATTCATACGCCCAAACCAACAACACGTCCTTCAGACCGCTTATGGTGTATGTCCTTCCTTGTGGATTCAACATCTTAATAAAGTCAACAAGAACTTCATATGCAGTCCGCCCCCATGGATACGTCATCATGGCTTCATCGTTGAATACTCGTTTTGCACTTTCAAACGGTATCCTAGAATTATGATGCAAAGCATAAAGTCCCATGGCTTGAAGAAGTAACAGCCCTAACCATTTACGCTTTTCAAAACTCCAGGCCGGACATACCTCTAATGCTGCCCTCAGTTCATCTAACTTGGGTCCCACCCCAAGCGGCAGATTCAACTCCTCCCAAAACGCTTTGTATTGGTCATGTTCGAAACTTTCTGTTGGCACTGGCTATGTGTTTAACCCAGTGATATCACCAAATTCGAGTAAGCTAAACCTGATAGGTTCATCACCAACTACACTCCAAATCTCCTTCATGTATACTCGAAGCTGTCGACATAGTAGATAGTGGACAACCCTACCAGACCACACGCTTTTGCGTTTAGCTAGCTTCACAATAATTCCAAGAGGACCCTGCCTCATGTGCTCCCACACATCCCGTCCTATTGCTTCTCTGACGTTAGGGAAATCTCCCATCTGCAAATTGTGATTAATCTCTTTATTTTCTAGATTAGAAGCCCCTTCAGCGTAAAGTCGTGGAGGATAATCCTGTGCTTGATCTTCAGAAATAGCCATCTGATCCTAAAACACATATATAGATAAATCAGTCGCAATAGAAATAAAACTCAGCCACAACATAATAAATAACCCAGCCACCATATAAGGCATTCGTAATAGAAACAAAACTCAGCCGAAACATAATCAATACCTCAGTCAAAACATAATCAATAACTCAGCCAAATCATAAATAATAAATAACCCAGCCACAACATAATATATAACTCAGCCACAGTAATCAATAACTCAGCCACAGTAATCAATAACTCAGCCAAAACATAATCAATAACTCAGTCGGATCATAATCAATAACTCAGCCACTTCATAAATCAAACTCAACTCAGCCACACTATACAATAACTCAGTAACAACATAATCTATAACTCAGACACGTCGTAAATCAAACTCAGGCACAACATACGATTACGTCGAAACTCAGGCACAACATACCAGAGAAGATGAGAAGATGATGTCGTAGATACGATTACGTCGAAACTTTTGCGGAGAAGAGGATGTCGACGAAGATGATATCGGAGACAGTTAGGGTTTAACGAGGTTGACGAAGATGATTTTCGGAATCGGAGACAGTTAGGGTTTAACGAGGTCGACGAAGATGATTTTCGGAATCGGAGACAGTTAGGGTTTAACGAGGTCGACGAAGATGATTTTCGGAAACACTGTTTGAAACGAGAGTATTAGTTGTGACGAAGATAATTACGTGATATGGGTCTGTTGATTTTCTAGTGTGACATTAAGACGTTTTTTTTATTCACCGGAGATATGGGACTGTTGATTTTCCAGTGTAACTGTTAATGACACAAATTAGTTAGTGACGTGGATTGTCAAAATTCTGATGTGGATTTAATAATTAAAATTTGTATCAATAGTAGCAAAATTAAACAAGGGTGTTCATTGTAATTTACTAGGAGTCTAAAAACATTCTAGTAATTTTTAGAAAATGTATACTATTCTAGTCATATACAAGATTTTGTGTATCATTCTAGTAATTTCCTCTATATAAAAATGCTTAAGAGAATTGATTTGACTACCTATGTCACTAAAATTGACTTACCTTTTCCGTCACACATCTGTTTAGAACTCCAAGGTTAAGCGTGCTTTGGCTGGAGTAGTAAAAGGATGGAGGACCTATCGGGAAGTGATTCACGATACCGTGCGAGTGAGGCCAAAACACGGAGAAAGGTCGGGTGGTGATTTCAGGGTCAGTAAACAATGATTTCGAACCTTAAAAAATTAACACACCGACTATTGGACGGGATATAGCCCACCGACCAAGAGAGAAGACATGGGTAGCCCATTAACCGTAGGACGGTCGGGACGTTACATATATCTTATATATTTGAGAGAGAATTATAAAACCATGAAAATATATATTTAAACTAAAATAGTAAGAAAACAATCACATTATATTGAACGATAACTTTATTTGGATTTAAAGCATGCAAAAACAAAAATAATTAGTTAAAATAAAATTTTATCCATTTTGGTAGTTTGCATAACATACTTCTCCAGAAATCTTATAAGGAAGTCCGAAATATTTTCCTAAGATCAAAAAATCTTTATATCCTTAACAGTTAAAAATAATTCAAAATAAAGAAAACTTTTAAAATAAAACTTTTATTTTTAAATAGTTACAGAAACAGTCACATTATATTAAATCTATAATTTTATTCAAAAATAACACACAAAAAGACAATAATAAATTGTTGAGGGTCAAAATCGGTCCTTGCAAAATCAACAGCTAAAATCTTCCAAAAAAATGTGTCTTCAGCAAATATAAACTAAAAATACCAGAGCAACTATACAACATAAGCTAAACCTATTTTCATAAGGATACAAGAGAAAAATTCCTATATTTCATCCCGGACAAGGAATAATATATTTTTTATCCAAAGATGAAACGATCGGAAATATTTCTTTTAAAAGATTTTTGCGAGAAATGACAATGTTTACGAAACAGTATTCCGTTGTTGGGGTCAAAAATGGTCACGACGAAATTTATGTTTAAAATTTACCGCATAAACGTTGTCTCTCTTTCAAATAAGAAATAAAACAAGAAACATCACATACGAACTTGTCATAGCCATGCATGTGTCGTCCCAATTAACGGACCAAGCCGCACAACCTTAGAAACAACCACGTCGCCTCCAAATGTAATCGCACGCGGGGAGCAAGATATGCATAACGTCTAGTCGTCCACGGGCGAATAGATTATCAACAAGTCTAGTCGTCCATAGGCAACTAGACTATCAACAAGTCTAGTCGCCCATGGGTGACTTGACGCACACAATGTCTAGTCACCTATGGACATATATAATCTCAGCAAAGTCTAGTCGCCCATGGGTGACTTGACGCACACAATGTCTAATCACCTATGGACATATATAATCTCAGCAAAGTCTAATCGCCCATGAATTACTACGCATACAGCGTCTAGTCGCCAGTGGGTGATAGCCGCACACGATGTCTAGTCACTAATGGGCAACTAGATTCTCAACAAAGAAAATAGATATATTGGGTTATGCTACCAAAGTATTTTTTAATCATTTAAGAAAATAAATAGATATAAAGAAAATATTTCTAATACTCTGCATATATATATTAAAGTTATTATTTTAAAGTAAATAACATTTATTAATATCAATATTATGAACTTATTTTTATATAAAATCACATTATATACAAATATATTTTTATTTTCATCTAAGAGGAAATATAGATATAAAGAAAGTATTTTATTACTTTGAAAGTATATTTTATATAATTCAGAAATATATTTTAGGGAAATTTTAATATTTTGAGAATTCAATTTTTTTATGTGTCGGCCTCACGTTAATTCTTAAAATAATTAGTTATATACCTAACCTTTGTAAACTAAAAATATTACACATATATGTTATTATTAAGAGTTTTTTTATATTTCATTTTTAGAATATTTTAAATTTTGATTTCATCTTTAATTTTTTCATGTATAAATCATATAAATATAAAATGCAAATATCTTTAAAACTTTCAAATAGCGACTACATTATATCACGTGAATTCAAGAATAAAATTTTACAAAAAGATAAAAGAGCCAATTTTACCCCAAAAATAATGTATTTATATATATATTTTTAAAAGATTCTATTGTAGACAAGTCATTTCAAATAACATAATCATCTTATATTTTATTTTCATACAAATAAACTGCAAAACAACTTCTAATTTATAAAAGCATGAAAATATATTAAGTAATTGTTACTATTTTTATTCATTTTGTAATGGGAGTTTAAAAATATTAATTATGTTAGCTAATGCCACTACGTACCGATCATCATTTTAATTTACTTTGAATTGATAGGAACATACAAAATCTCATTACGATTAAAGAATAAATTAGATAAATCATCAAACCAATCATCAAAATCATAAGTAGAAAACTATTACTAAACTTACACATCTAAAATTAAAATGAACTAATGAGATAAATAAAACCAATCTGATTTAACTTAATAAAAATGAAAATAAGTATAACTAAATTTGCAAGAATATATGCCACTCAATATACCTACAAAATAAATAACTTGATTAATCGAGTTACTTATATCCAAAATCAAATGTCTAACTAAAATATGAAAAAATTATAGTAATATTTCTTTCAAATATATATATATATATATATCTTACACGATGCTTCTAAATATATTAATAAAATAAAAGTAAAATATGAACTAATTGTTACAGTTTTAGTTCTTTTGTAATGTATATGCTTGAGATTTCAAAATATTATTTTTATTAGTTTATATAAAATATGACTCGATCAACACTTTAGTTTTTTTTATATTTGATTTTCAAAACAGTATATATTATATTATACATATTATTACTAATATATATTATATATCTAAATGAATAACCAATCTAAGTGCAAATAACAAAATTAATTGAAACTCTAATCTGTTTAAAATTAAAAATATATTAGTGAAAAATCTAATATATCCAATTAGTGCAATCTAATATATCCATGTGATAACCAGACCGGCTAAATACTATATATTCAAAATTACATGTGTAATTAAAATATATAATATTATGAATATATCTATATAATTATAAATAATGTAAAACTGAAAGTAAAATATTAATAAGTTACTATAATATATTTACTTTATAAATATTAATACATGTGTATGAATACGGATGAATCATCTAGATATGAGGTATATTTGCATTTTATAACGGTACTTGAGTATTAAATCATAGATTCATTAGTGTAATTTATATAATTCGTTTTTATACACAAATACAATTGTTTTACTTAAATTATTGTATAGAACATTTTGTTTTTAGTGGATGGGACTATCAAAGCCACCCCAACATATATAGAGGTCTTAGACCATCTCTAATGGTGTCTTATTTTTCATATTTGCTGAGACTACTTTTGACAAAGTCATAAAATAAAGCATTTTAACTTTTTTCCCACAACAAAATTGATAGAAAGAAAATAATGAATATCAGAAAAAAAATTGGGATGTTTTTTTTCTTGTAGTGGTATTAGCAATGTCTTCGTTGTTCAACTTCAACGTTTTGGCCTCACCAGGTATGTTATTATTTTTCATGTTCATCTTTCTTTGATCATTTTAAGAATAAGTTTTGAGTTTCATTTTCAAAAGTTTACAATATGCACACACATGTTATATATATATATATATATATATATATATATATATATATATATATATATATATATATATATATATATATATTGAATTGGTTCTATTTGTGCAAAGGTCAATTTTGGGGGTGGATATATTATTGCATTTGGATATATTGTACACAATACTTTTTAGATACTGAATGTGTGTTTGAGTGCGGAAAGAGTTATTTGACAGGTTCGTGTCTAGGTTATGCTCCATGTCTTCAATGTTGCTGCAAAAAATGATAGAAACTCATCATCTCCAGATAATTGGTGATTTGAGGGTTGAGTAATATTATTCTATAGTATGAAAATATTTTATATTATCTTTTTTTGCTGTTCCCTATAATAATATAATTATATTTTCTCTTTATTTTTATTTAATAATAGTTTATTTTTGTAATTAATTAAATTTTGAATAACTAAACATTATTTTTTAGTTTGAAGAAATATTTTTACGTTCTTCATTTTTGAAGATGATTTTTTTTATTAAAAACTAATATTTCACTTTAATTTTTTGTTATTTTTTACCTGAGGTAATTATACGTGTTGATGTAACCAAATTATATTATTATTTTCGTTTAGATAGATGTTAATAATGAAGAACATAAAAATATTAATTTTTGAGAATTATTGTTTGATTAGAAGAATTTAGAATAAAATAAGCTCATTTTGTTTTGAAATACCCCCAGACCACGTAGAATCCTCGTTAATAAACGAGAAACATGTTTCCTCGTAAAATCGACGTCACGTAGCGAGAACTTAACGAGGCATAGTGAGTTTCCTCGTAAAGTTCTCTTAAGACTTACGTGGACTTTACGAGGAAACAGTATACCGAGGAAACAACGAGGCCTACTGGTTTTTAGTTGTAAACGTGTTTGTTTTGGGTGTATACCTACCAACTTTCCTCGTAAATTCGAGGTAAAATGTCATCTACCAATTCTAAAATTTTCCTATAAATATGGTGTTTGAGTTTGAAATGAAAGATACCCCAAAAATTGAAAAAGTAAAAGAGAGAAACAACTGAAAGCGTGAAAGGAAAAAAATGTCCGGAGATAGAAATATTTTCGAGTTGCGGAGGTGGATGTATACACACAAAGATGGTAACGAGAGAGTGACGAAAGAATATCTCGAAGGGCTGGAGACATTTATGCATCAAGCAGATTCTACACCGCTCGCGCAAGAACGCGGTAAGATGTTCTGTCCTTGTCGGAAATGCAACAATTCAAAATTAAGCACTCGAGAAAATGTTTGGAAGCATTTAGTAAATAGAGGTTTCACGCCACATTACTATATTTGGTTTCAACATGGAGAAGGTTATAGTAATTGTGGGAATGAAGCTAGCAGTAGTAATAACAATTTTCAGGTTGAACCCGCGGTTGATCATTTGCATAATGAAATTAGTTACCATCAAGAGGAACAGATGGTAGTTTATGATAGGGTTCATGATATGGTAGGTGATGCATTTGTAGCTCATCATGATGATGCTCATGAAGAACCTAATATAGATGCAAAATTTTTTTATGAAATGTTAGATGCTGCGAATCAACCAATTTACAGTGGTTGTAGAGAAGGTCTCTCAAATTGTCGTTTGCTGCTAGAATGATGAATATTAAAACCGATCATAATCTACCTGAAAATTGCATGGATGCTTGGGCAGACTTGTTTAAAGAGTATTTGCCGGAAGACAATGTGTCTGCTGATTCTTATTATGAGATTCAGAAATTGGTTTATAGTCTTGGGTTGCCTTCGGAGATGATAGACGTTTGCATCGAAAATTGCATGATTTACTGGGAGATGATGAGAAGTTAGACGAATGTCGATTCTGCAAGAAGCCACTACTTTGCACCGAAAGTTCGTACGCAAAAACGAGCTACAAGAAGATATGATGATGGTGGTGTTGTGCCGACATATTTGGAAAAAGATGTTCCAGATATCTTTTGCCAAATTAGGAGATTTGGTGGGAAATTGAAAGAGGTTTGGTGGTCGAGTGATGAAGACCTCCATAGTGCTCACATTTATATTCTTCTCAACTGCGAGCATGCATTGATTCGCTATTTTGAAAGGTAGTTACACATTTATATTCTTCTCAAACACATATGTTTTGTTTGGAATTGATTAATTAACAAAAAAATGTACAACCAATTTGTTACTCAAGTCGAAGAAGCAATTCCGGATATATCCACAAGTGAGTTAGACAGAAGGAAAGATCAACACTTTATTAAGTGGTTAAGGAAACATGTATTACAACGTTCTCTTTATTTTTCAATGTTCGCTGTTACTATGATGAATTTCAAAGTTCTTTTTATTTTTGCAGGTTGATTATGACGATCCAGATTATTCCCGCATGGTTTCACGAATTAGTTCAAGGTCCAGTTGCAAAGGTCACCACATCGCCGATGTATTTCACACGAGGCTATACTTTTCATACATATGAGTATGGTAGACAACGTGCGACAAGTAATTATGGAATATGTGTGAAAGGCGAAACAGATTTCTATGGGATCTTGCAGGAGATTATTGAAGTTGAATTTCCAGGGTTATTGAAGCTGAAATGCGTCCTCTTCAAATGTGACTGGTTCGACCCCGTCTTCAACAGAGGTGTTCGATATCCTCGGATGACAACCTCAGAGATAAATTGGTTATATGTTATCAAAGTTACACCACGTGGACGCATCATCGCTGGAGAAGAGCCACCTTTACAAGAAGAACACACCAATGGAGTCGAGGAACCTGATCAACAAGTTGATGCCATCCTTCTCATCGATCCACATAATCGTGAATATGAAGATTTTCAAGACGATAATACAGACGAAGTTGTTGAAGACGAGTTTAATGAAGATGATGATGTTTCTAGTGATGACGAAAACGATAATAATGTATCGGAATGATGTTTACTTTGTTTGATTAATGAATGTGTTTACTTTGTTTGATTATGAAAATAATGTTTCGGTTTGAGGGTTGGGAAGAAGTAGGTTGTTGTTAAGTTATAGAAGTTGGGGTTTGGGGAGGTTTAAGAAGAAGTAGAGGTTGATGTTATAAGTTTGGGGTTTCAGGTTTTAGGGATTTAGGGACATTTCCTCGTAACTTCCAAGTAAAGCAAAAACACGGACCTGGTTATTTCCACGTAAAACAGTTTCCTCGTAAAGTCCACGTAAACTGAAAATGCGGGACTGGTTATTTCCTCGTAACATTTCCTCGTAAAGTCCTCGTGCACTGGGCCTGGGTATTTCCTCGTAACTAAAAAGACGGGCCTGGTTAATTCCTCGGTACGTTTACGTGGACTTTACAAGGAAAGAAACACGGGCCTGGTTATTTCCTCGTAAATTTACGTGGGCTTTACGAGAAAATAAACACGGGCCTGGTTATTTCCTCGTAAATTTACCTGGTGTTTACGAGGAAATATAATTGCCTATATAAACTCGAGCCACCAGATTTCTCTCATTCGTAGCAACTTCCTCTCTATCTCCTCTTAAGGTATTCCTCTCTACTTCCTCTCTAGATAGGTTAGGTATTTAGTTTAGGATTAGTTTAGGTGGTTAGTTTAGAGAATTTAGTTTATTAAGTGGTTAGTAGTATATTTATTTTTTTAGGTGGTTAGTAATATATGTATTTATATTTCTTTATTAATATGTTGAATTAATTTATTTTTGTAGATGGTTAGAGCTAATAAGCTTAAGAAAGCGACGACTCATTACAGAGACCTGTTTACCGGGCCTAGTACTCATATAGGCGCATCATCTTCATCTCCCGGTTCGATTCCGGATACTGTCCCCGAGACTCAGTCTTTTCAGAGAGTCTCACAGTCGCCTCCTCCTCCTCCTCCTCCTGATGCGGCCGAAGTTCATCCCGACTTGCTCGTGCCGCCGACGGCTCCTTATGCTACGTACACCGTCGAGGACCTTCTTGCTCAGCCAGGCAGGAAAGGTTTACTAGTCCTAGACCCCGACCGAAAGGAAGGCGCTTACTGGTACATTTCATGTTTAAATAATTTTTTTTATTTATAACAACATTCAAATATTTAATAATGTTATTTTTTTTCTATTCAGGTTTGGGGCCGATAGTCGTGTTGCTCGGAGTGTAACCGAGGTGATCAAAGGTTATTTTCCCGCCGCACATCCGAACTGGAAAACGACGCCGAACCACGTCCAAAAGACATGGTTCAAAATCTTCGCGGTAACTATTAATTTTATTTTTAATTATTATAATTTTTAAAATATTTTTAGACTGATGTTACTATTTTTTAATTTTGTTTACAGCAAAAATAACGTTGGTCTATAGGAGTGAACGAGGACGTGAAGGAAGCTTTTATCAAAAAAGCAAAAGAGCGATTGTTGGACACGGTGTCTAACTGGAAGGACGATTATTTGGTCGACGGTTATGAGCACGGGAAGCCCGCTGAGCTCACAACGGAAGTGTGGGATGGCCTCATACGTTATTGGAACTTGACATCCTCGATCAGAGTCTCCAACAGCTGCTCCTCTTCCCGTCTGACGAGAGACGAGCATGGCAACTTGCCCATGCTTCACTCTTCAGGTCAAACACCACACGCCGGTGTCTGTCTACAAATGGTAATTAAATATTTAATTTTTTTTAATTTTTTGATTATATATATTTTAATTGATTAATTATTTTTAAAATTTTTTTAGGCTAAAGAGACGGGAGTTCTACCCTCTCTTAAGGAACTTTACGAAAGGACCCACAAGAACAAGGCTGGGAAATTTGTAGATCCTTGATCCGAACAAATCTACAACGACGTTGTTGCTCAGGTTGAAGAACGCCAAACCCAGCTGACCCAAGCAGTCCGCCGATGAGACACCCGTTATATTATCCACTGCTCAAGTGGATGAGATTTACGAGGAGGTAAAATTGTTTTCTTGTTATTCTTTTAATATCTTTTCTTTTTATTATTGGCTAACAATAATTTTTATATTTTTAAAATGTCGTTCCTAAGAAAAAGGGACGTAGATTGGGGATTGGTTCCGTTAATGATATCCCAAGAGCGACATCGTCTTATGCTCAGCGACGGGAAGATAAGACTGCTCAGCTGCGTGCGGAGTTATAGGCGATGCAAGCTCAAATGGGTTCACTCGAGAGTTTCCTGGACGTTCTAGCGGCTGGAAATCCGCAATTGGAGCTAATGTTAGCAGCGAGACGGAGACAATTGGGCATTCCAGACCCAGACCAGACCGAGATGGACAGAAGGAACGACGACTCCCAGAATCCATAGCTTTTTTTTCCTTTTGTTGTAATATAAATTGTATAAAACTTATTTATTTATAAAATATTTTTATTCTATTTTATTAATTTTATTTTATTTCAAAAAAAAAATTATACTTAATAAAATTATAAATGTAGGGAAAAATAAGTTTCGAAGTTAATTACTCGTTAACATTACGAGGAATTAACTTCCGATAACTAACATGGGATTTACGTGGAATATGTTACATGGCTTTTACGTCGAAAACTAACGAGAGACTTACGAGGAAACATTTACCTGGATTTAACAAGGATAGGTTAGCCAGTAGTTTACGAGGAAACATTTACGTGTTTTTTGCGAGGAAATGTTAGCGTGTCTTTTGCGTGGTTACTTTCTGTGGTATTTACGAGAAAATTTAGGTCCACCTTTACGAGGAAACATTTCCTCATAAACTTTACGTGGATTTAGCGAGAAAATTGTCTTTACGACGAACGTGGCACGAGGTTTACCATTTCGTGGTTATTTCCTCGTAAACCCTCTTTTACGAGGATGTAGCCACGAAATCTGCCCTCGCTAAATGATTATTTTCTTGTAGTGTTAGGTAATTAAGAAAAAGTATATATTTGGCATTTATTTATAAATCTAATATTCTCTGTGTATTTAATTAAGTCATGAGTAATACTTTAATTATATAATAATGTTTAACTTATAACAAATAATAATTGTGTCGGACATGAATATATATTTTTTAAAAAGTATAATAATTTGTATTATATTTATTAGTTTTATTTTTTATGTAATTTATGTTATTTTAATTGAAATTAAATTTAAAACTGCTTAGTTGCGGTTCAACATATTATGTACATATATATTTTATTTTTAATTTTATAAATGTTTCCTTTTCTACTATATATGTTATTTGAAAAGGTGAAAATTAAACTAAATAAAAAAATCTAACTAACGTAAATTACTAAATAAAAATTTCACAATAGTATTTAAATATAATATTTTAATTGATTAAGTAAGTGTACATATGTAATTAATTGTCATAATAACTAATATGAGGGCGACACGAAGGAAACCGATTTATCAAGTAATATCATAGTGATTGCTAATATTATTCAAGTAAAAGTAAATACATTATCAAATTAAAAGACATATAACAATTTGAACTTCGGAATAAATACGCAT
The DNA here is from genome assembly GCA_905132885.1 of Moricandia moricandioides. NCBI lineage: Eukaryota > Viridiplantae > Streptophyta > Magnoliopsida > Brassicales > Brassicaceae > Moricandia > Moricandia moricandioides. The sequence goes on from CAJHQQ010000546.1 coordinate 62,556, forward strand.
CGTCACGGCTGTAGATATTAAAGAAGATATATAAGTAGCTGACTGGCTTAGTTAATAACCGAAAGATTTAAGTTGTTAATCCGGTTTGAATAACTAAGGTTATCTATCTTTCTCTCACGTGTGAATGTAAGCGTGAGTGCTACGGTTGAGCAAGCTGTGTAATCTCTGTGTAAATGAAAGAACTATGGCATGAACGAAAGCTCAGAGTACACCTGAGAATATCTCTACAAAAATATGTATATTTATTAGTATTTTTAAAGTGAATTTATAAGTATATTTTTAAACAGAATTTGAACAAGACCGACACCTTCTTGATTTGTTATTCTAGTCTCACATGTCTTAATATCAAAAACAAGACCTTGGAAATTCTCATTTTAACCTCGGTACTTTCACTCGCTTACAAACTTATAAAACCCACTTTTATACTAAGAATACAATTCTGGTGACAATTCTAATACATAGGTCGTATGTGACTATATATACTCTATAGTCAAGTCGGATAACCTAGCCTATCTACCCAATATTTAACAAACTCCATTTATTATAAGTTCCGTAAAAACTCCTATTAAGCCTTTAAGAATTTTCAATCGTGAGATCTCCCTTCTCCAAGGTGAATCTCTTCAAGCCTGCTCTCCAAGATGTCTTCGTATTAACTATGACTTGATCACCAATTCATTTTCAAGTCTTGTTCTTCACTTCGTCTTGTTCATCCACATTGACGCTCGCTGACGCAGACTTTTGCTACACTCGTTGATGTACTTGCGTCTGAATCAGGATGTCTACCTGATCTTTGCGTCTTCAATCTCCTCTTTTATTTTAACTTTGGTCGCTCCTCAAGTACCTGCAAAAATCCGCTCACACAGCCCAAACATATTTAGACACATATATCCTGAATAATATGTTCATTGAGAAAATTAAATTAGTTTAAGACATGTGAGCTAAGAGTTGAGAGAATTACAACACCAAGAAAAACAAAAACCAACATTTTTCTCTCACACACTACCCCAAAAACATAGACCCATGAAACTCAGTGTCCCCCCCATAAACTAAGCCCTCTGAGTTCTATCTCCAGCTGACCTTTGCGGATTCTCTGCCTCATCTCCCTCTGCTTGAGAGCATTCAAGGTTAAGAACTTCAAAGATCTGGACAAAGATGAACTAGACAGAAGACTTACTTGGATGCATCATTCGAACTATCTGAGTGACTACAGTTGTCAAAGTCTTCATAGCTGATCCAAATTGCCGAATCGCATTTGACACTTCTTCCAGAGCAATCTGAGCTTCTTCTACATCAATGGGTTCTCTGGGAGAGGCAAAAGTGCCTAGCTGGATGAGCTGAAACTTTCCTGCTGCTTCTGAATTTTCTTTAGGTGGTACATAGTATCCAGTTGATGGACGAGTCTTTGCTGAGCTTGAGGATGGACCAGCTTGTGATGCTGGCTTTGATACATGCCCTCCTGTTGTATTTCTTTTCTTTTTGGTGTCCTTCTCAGTTTCTCGTACAACTTCTAGTTTTCTTCATTATTTTTGAGGTACTCTTCACCAAGACGTGCATCCTTATTGTATTGAATAGTCGGAATTAGTTTCCTTTTAAGTTGATGCTGGCTTTAAAGAACTCCATAGATGATACGAGGAAAAATCAGCCACCTCGTATCTTTCTTACCCGCTTCCTTCTGAAATACTCCCATATTTAAAACTTATGATTATATCATCTCTCCTACATTGATTCAAACTCCATGAAACATCTTATAGATAAGCCGAGCTCGTTCAACTGACATATTGTGAGACGAGGGAAACCAATTGTAAGCCGCTATCGTGACCAATTCATCTTTGCATGGAGAAAGAGGTTTGGTCGTTAGACCTTTCATGGCTGGAGTTCCTTCAGTCAAAATTTTTGCCAATTCATCACTGGAAAGAGCATCAATGGCTTCTTCAGCCTCTATCTCATCCGTTGTCAGTTCCTCCAAATCGATATACTTGCTAATCACCGTGGGAGAGAACTCAAACTTCAGACCCCTAACCAGAACTTCCACCTTTTCTTTCAAGGCACTTGTTGGTTATCCAGGCAACCCTGCATAGAATTCTCTGACAATTCGTGGGATGTATCCTTCTAGACCCGTAACCGTTTTCTCTAGATGCCCCTTCTTAATTATCTCTAGATAACCCCACAAATCCTCAGCCTCTAAATTCACCAATCTATCAGGAATCACTTCTCAAGAAGAAAATATTTTATACCTCTATTCGGTTATGAGTTCCAACTTGACAGCTTTCCGAGAGGCTGTTACAGATGAAACTCCTGTAGTGCTTCATCTCTTGGAGGCTTGTGCTGTTTTCTCTGACATATCTGGTTTCTTTGTTGACTTTGATCTCTTGGGATTGATCCTCTGTATATTGGGCTTGTCCTTTATTTTCTTCTCATTGACCTTCTTTTGGATGTCTGTTAGAGGTACCACATCCTCGACATCGCTTTATTCAACACTCTCTGACTCTGTCTTGTCATAGTCAATTTTCTCATCAGATCCTTCATGAGAGGATGGCTCTATCTTATTTCCATGTTTCCTTCTGACTGATTCACTGAGACCTTCGATATTCCTTACTTCTTCTAGAGTCTTCTCTAGGATAAGCTCATGAGTGTCAACACGATTAGATTCTTCTTCTTCCTTTGGATTTTCTTCGAATTCGATTTCCTCTGGTTCTGGATCAGCGTCTCATTCAGAGTTCAATTTCTCTTCTAGGGTTGTGAACGCATCGGATCCGGGATCCTGAGAGGTCTGGCTTCCTTGTTGACTCGTCTACTCTTCATATTCATCAGAGTAATCGACCAGGCTCATCAGTGGTGGTGGTGATGCCACAACTTGCTTCTTGGTTGACGCGGAGGTTCTATCATTCTTCGTCATTCTTCCTTGAGAGAGAGAGAGAGAGAGAGAGAGAGAGAGAGAGAGAGAGAGAGAGAGAGAGAGAGAGAGAGATATTTCTTGCTTTGGGAAGCTATTTAGTTTGGAGAGAAAAGAGAGTTGAGAGAGATATGTGTGAGCGCCTATGGTTTATCAAAGGGGTAATAGTTTTCTTTTCCCGGTGCACCACTCCCATGATTTCCTAGATATTCACCATATCTCCCACTTTTTCATAAACGAAAGTTTTTTAAATTTAAAATTCAAAATCTTCCATTTAATCCCACACGATCTCTCTTTTCTTTTGTCTTGTCATATCTTGTATGCTTTTGACTTGATTGGACCGAATCTTCCATGGGCTTCTGTGACACTCAATGACATAGGTTAGTAGCTTACTCAAGGACCTATGCTGAAATACCCACTTAGGTAGAAGAACGTTTAGTGATTAGACCACACAAGCAGTAAGAGAATATATGTCACATATCATTAACTCAAAACTTTTATTGACCATAACATAGATTTAGGTGAATATTTATTTTTACCTCTTCTGTTGCAACTGTTCATCTTGTGATCTGGGGGATGACATAGCTTCTGCTACAACTGCACGTTTTGCTCTTTTTAGATTATCATCTGGTCATCAAGTCTTTTTGTGTCTAGTTTTCACACGAATATGCCTTCATCTTGTTCTGACTCAGTGTTCAACCTTTATCGATTATCATCTGGTCATCAAGTCTTTTTGTGTCTAGTTTTCACACGAATATGCCTTCATCTTGTTCTGACTCAGTGTTCAACCTTTATCCATCAAGAGGAAGCTTGGGAATTGGATTTCTTTTCCTTACTTCTTTTTATTTTTCTTCTCTTACTCCTACCCCCTCTTTTTGATGTTAGGGCACAAGGAGTTTTTTTCTTTTTTTTTTAAAAAAAAACTTCTTTTCTTTTGTTTCCTCTATGATAAATTTGTACCTTTTGGAACATAAAGGCATATTTGGCAGCTCTTTTCCACATAGACTTTCTGATCCAAGACAAAATCTGAACTCTGTGTGCAACTTCATAAGCCCTTCCGTCAATCCTGTACACTTATACCAACTTGTTACGTCTCACAAAACTCAATGGAGTTTCTACGAGTAACAAAATGGTTAAAGTCAAGTGGTCTAGTAAATAGATTTGCTAATTGTAATTTAGTGAAAACATGTTCGTTCACTACCTGTTGTTCGTTGACTACTTCTATGATGAAGTGATGTCGAATGTCAATGTTCTTAGTCCTCTAGTGTTGTACTGTATATTTTGAAACTTCACAGTAGACCAGAAACAATCTTGAGTCCAATCCATAGTCAGCAGATATTTGCTTCATCCACATGAGCTGCGAGCAACAGCTTCCCATTGCAATGTACTCAGCCTATGCTGTAGATATTGACACAAAGTTTTTATTCTTTCTTAGCCATGCAACCAGATCATTTCCTAGAAAGAAACAACCTCCACTCGTACTCTTTCGATCGCCCATGCTTCCGGCCTAATTTGCGTCATAATATCCAGCAAAGTTTGCGTTTGATATTTTAGAGTAGTAAGTGCCCAGGTTGACAAACCCTTTGACATACCGGATGACTCTCTTGACTGCTTCTAGATGAGACTTCTTAGGTTTTGCCTGGTATCTCGCACAAATCCCAACACTCAAGCTCAGATCTGGTAGATTTGTTGTTAAGTACAATAGATTACCGTTCATTCTATGATACAACATTGTGTCAACAAGTTCACCAACTACATCTTTAGGGATCTTGTTTGACTCACTCATGGGGGTCCTTTCTTCTTTGAAATGATCTAGATTTAAATTCTTTATCAGATATCTTGCATATGTACTTTGAGAGATGAACACTCCATCACTTGTTTGTTGTATTTGTAATCAAGAAAATACTTCAGCTCCCCCACCATACTCATCTCAGATTCCTTAGTCATTTCTTGAATGAATGCATCCACCAAGGGTTTTGATGTTCCTCCAAAGATGATAACATCAACACAAATTTCAACCACCAGTAGTCATGTCTCGTGGTGTAGAACAAACAGTGTCTTGTCCACACTCCCTCTGATATATACCTTGTTGACTCGAAAGCTTGCCAGCCTCTCATACCACACCCGCAGTTCATGTTTCAAGCCATACAATGCTTTGTTCAGCTTGTACACGTAGTCAGGATTGGTAGCATCTTCAAATCCTGTAGGCTTACGCACAAAGACTTCCTCCTGAAATACCCCATTTAAGAACGCGCTGTTGATATCCATTTGATAGAGAGTGAAGTTCATGATGCATTGCATGCCATTCTTATGAACAACCTGACGGATTCGAGTCTTGCTATAGGGGAAAATTGTTCTTCAAAATCGACCCCTTCAGTTTGAGAATAATCCTAAGCCACCACCCTAGCTTTGTTTTTTATCACAATTTCATTCTCATCTGTCTTATTTTTAAAGATCCACTTGGTTCCAACAATGTTTCCACCAGTTGGTTTTGCCACCAGTTCCCATACGTTGTTTATGATGAACTGCTCTAGTTCTTCTTGCATGACTTGAATCCAAAATCCAACTGCTAGTACTTCAGTGTGATCTCTTGGTTCAATAATCGAGACAAAGCATGCAGACTGCACCATTGCTCTGAAGCTTATCTTCACACCCCTTATTTTTCTCCTTTCATCAATCTTTCCAATGATATCACTCGCTGAGTGATACCTGTGAGCACTATGGTAATAACTTGTTCTTCCTTTGTTGATTCAATTGATGCTTCAGCTTCAGTTGAAGGTTTTGCATGTGCTTCAAATGGTTTGGTGATTTCTTTTTCACCATCCTCTTTCCATTGAACTACTGCTGAGTCGTTAAATATAATGTTTACTCACTCCATTATCATGAGAGATATAGTGTTGTGTAAAAATGTTGGGCTACTACCTAAGTATCCCAAGAACATGCCTTCATCACTTCTTGCATCAAATTTTTCAATATGATCTTTGTCATTCAATATGTAGCACTTGCAGCTAACACATGAAAGTGGCTCAGATTTGGTATTTTTGCCTTCCATAAATCATATGGTGTCTTTGTCGTCCCTTTATTGACATAGAAACAGTTGATTATGTAACATGCAGTGCTGATCGCTTCTGCCCAAAACCGAGTTGGCACGTCATTTCCATATATCATCGCCCTTGCCATCTCCTGAAGAATCCAATTCTTCCTTTCTACTACATCATTCTGCTGTGGAGTTCTATATGCCGAGAATTGATGACTTATACCTTGCTTCTCACAAAAGATTGTCATACCTTCATTCTGGAACTCTCCCCCATGATCACTGCAAATCGGCTTCAACTTCTTCTTGCCATTTGTGACTTGTAGCACCCATATCTTGAAGCTTTACAGTGTATCAGACTTTTCCTGAATGAATCTGGCCCAGGTAAATCATGAGAAGTCATCAACTAGGACCAAAACATACCTCTTTCTAGCTATGCTTTTGGTTTGCATTGGTCCCATCAAGTCCATATGTATCCGATCAAGTAACTCCTTGGATGGAATCTTCTGAATTGCCTTGTTTGTACTTTGACTTGTTTTCCTTTGTTACATGGTCCACAGACCATATCCTTGATATCGTCTAACCGAGGAACACCTCTGAACATTCCGTTGTTCACCAGATTGGTCATGTGTTGGATGTTCATGTTCCCCAATCTTTGATGCCATATATAATAGTTATTCCTAATCTCACGCTGTATAAGACTGTACCCTTTTCTTCATTAAGCACCTTGCATTCCTTGTGGATCAATTGCATCATGAATCCCTCGTCACATAACTGACTAATGCTAATTAGGTTTGCCTTGAGACCTTCCACAAGATACACATTTTCAGCGGTGGTCTTGACTCAATGGTCTTCCCTTTTCCTTTGAGACCACCTTGACCTCCATTTCCAAAAGTGACTCTTCCTCCTTTCGAGTATTTTATGTTTCTGAGAAGCTCTTGAGTTCCGGTCATGTGTCTAGAGCATCCAATGTCAAAGTACCATGGAATGTCATCTTCAAAGACTAGATTCATATTGCACCAAAATTCTTGTGTGACTCGTTGTGGTTTATGTCTTGATGTAGTTTTTTGTGGACCGGACCTCTTCACCCAGACTTGCTTTTGATGACCATTCCACTAGTACTTGCCTTGTTGTAGAAGTTGATTGACTCTTTCTCTTTAGTGATAACACTTCCTCTTAATATGACCAGGTTTTCCGCAGTGGAAACAACCTCTCATGTCTTCTTACTCCTTGTGACCTCGTACTGGAGATGCCTTTGTAACTTGGTTGCCAGAATCTAAACTCTGTTTTGAAGTCAGCATTTTTTCCTTCAGTGTTGGAGCTTAGTATAAAATTGATTGGTCATATGTAAACTTTTCCAGGTCCTTCATACCCTATTCCTCTTGACATCTGTCCTTGTCTCCATATGCTCATAATCTTATAAAGTTTCTTTTGAACCAGTCAACATTATGATTGTCTTGTAATGATGCTCTAATGTTGCTTGTCGTTCAGCAGATTTTTCTTTCTAATCTTGTACTTTCTTTTCCAGCATATCAATCCTTGTGGCCAGTTGAACCTTTCTTTCTTCAGTCTCATGTTTCTCAAATCCTTCTTTATCTCATCGTTTAGTTCTTTTCTAAGATTACCAATGGTTTCCGTTAACAAGAGTTTCTCCTTCTTCAACTAGAGATTATCTTTTCCCATTTGAACCAGTCTGACATAGTTCTTGATAATCGCTTGTAATATCATTGCCAACTTCAAATTCGCCACCTTCCGAGTCTCTCCGTCTACAAATTCGGTAATTCGAATGAAGGCTACAAAGTTATTCAACTCTTCAACATTACTGTCTTCCTCAAAATCCTCTTCATTGATTTTAACTAGTGACTTCTTCCGATGTTTCTTTTGGTCATTTATACACTCAAGTTGTGTATGGAAAGTACCCTTACATCCAAAACACTTGATGTCTCATATCCTCACAGTAGGGCATTTTTTTTGTAATGCATGAAACCTTTGCACTCGTGGCATTACACATCTGGATTTTTGTCCCCTTTCTGTATTTCTTCAGGGTATCTCTTTGTCTATTTCGGACGTCTTGAAAAAAGTCCTTTTCTTGGATCTTTCTTATTTCTACGGAGCAACTTGTCGGGTCTCCTTACCAGTAGACTGGCTGATCATTGTCCTATTCTTCCTCCATTTCAGAGTCTTGTGACACAAGGGCAGTTACCTTTCCTTTCTTCCCTCCTTCCAACTCTATCTCATGAGCACGAAGCATTCTAACCACTTCATCAAAGCTGATCTCATTCGTGTTCAGTGGGACTGACATAGCAGCTTTGTATGCAGTGTACTTGGTAGAACGACATCTCAGGAACTTCTTCACCAACTTTTTATCTTTGAGTTTTTCCCCAAGGGTTAAGGATTCCTGGGCCATTCCACTAACCTGCAAACTGGATTCTTCAATCGACTCATGCTCTCCCATCTTTAGACTATCAAACTTCGATGCAAGATAATCCAGTCGTGATCCCTTCATCTTTGAGGTTCCTTCAAAATGAGATTGTAGAATCTCCCAGGCTTCTTTAGCTGTTTCACAGCCTTGAATCAGTTTGAAGTGCTTCTTGGTAACACTTGCATGTATGGTAGACAGTGCCCTTGAATTGAACTTCGCCAGCTTCAGTTTCACTTCATTCCAATCTTCTTCTGGTTTGTTGGATTCAACACTGTCTTCATTTTGACTTTTGGCTCAGCCCATCCAGTCATAACACACTTCCGTTTCATGGCATAAATTCCTCGGATAATGGATCGTATTCTTGACTTCCACAGTCCATAGTTTGATGCATCAAGAATCACCCTCACGCTTGACACCAATTTATGATAGTTCTTCATTTCTTCTGCAGGATCTCACATGTTATATAATCGAACGGGTGACCGCTCTGATACCAAATGTAAATACAAAAAATATGGCATGAACTAAAACATAGAGTACACCAGAGAATATCTCTACAAATATATGTGTATTAACTAGTATTATTGTAAAGGGAACTTACAAGTATCACTTTACACAAAACTCGAACAAGACCAAGACCTTCTTGACTTGTTACTCTAACCCCACACAAGCTAAAGTCGAATGCAAGACCTTAGAACCTCTCCCCTTATCCGTTAGTACTTTCACTCGCTTACAAGCTTATGAAACCCACTCTTATGTTAAGAATACAATTCTGGTGACAAACTTAATACATAGGTCGTATGTGACTATATATACTTCATAACTAGTCGGCTAACGTAGTCTATCAACTCAATATTTACCAAATCTAATTATGGTAAGTTCCCTAAAAACTCCTACTAAACCTTTAAGAACTCCCCCTTCGTGAGATCTCCCTTTTTCAACGTGAATCTCTTCAACCTTTCTCTCCAAGGTGTCTTCGTATTAACTCTGACTTGACCACCAATTCATTCTTCAAGTCTTGTTCTTTACTCCGCCTTTTTCATACGCATGCAAGCTCGCTGACGCAGAATTTGCTATACTCATTGATATACTTGCGTCTGAATCAGAATGTCCACCTGATCTTTACGTTTTCACATGGGATCTGAAACTTTGTTACAGCCAGAGATAAGAGACATAGATAGAGAACATGGTTGTAATCATAGTACTGTAAGATTCAAGTCGCCGGATCTAACGAGTTTTCTGTTGTGGTATAGTCTTGGAGATACATAGCTGCTGCTCTGAATTGAAGAAGTGAGGTGAATACCCACTTACCAAATCTCGTTTTTGTTTTCATTTACTTTCTTGTTCTTCTTAAATCAGCGAGTTATTATGAAATGATCAAGAGATTACAAAGTGAGATTAGTTTAGGATACTCATTCGAGTAGGAACGAGGAAAATATTAATAAATTGGTTCAGAGCTCTAGGTTCAACATGAAAAGTCCATTCGATCGAAGAAGGAAATCGATTTCCAGATGAATACTCACCATTTTGTGAACGAACCCAATAAATCAGCTGAATTAGCTCGGAAAATCAGGGGATCTGAGGGCATCTCCAACCCTACTCCATTTTCTCCTCTAAACACCATTTTGGAGTAAAATCTACTCCAACCCCACTCTATTTTCTACTCCAAAATAGAGTAATGGCTAGGGTTACTCCATAAATGGAGTAATCTTACTCATTACTCCATTTTGGAGTTAAACTTTTTTATTTATGATATAGTCCTTTAATTCTTTAATTCTTTAATATTTTTATTTCTTATTTAAATAGTATTTAAAAATAATAAAATAACATGAAAAATAATTGGATGTTCGACAAAAAATATTTAATATTCTACATCAAAATGGATAAAGTAATTATAAAAACAAACATAAATAATATAAAATAAAAATAACATAACGTAAAATAGATTTAATAATCCGGCAAATCGCATTTGGAAAGATGTTGAACGTGCATTCGGAGTTCTACAGTCACACTTTGCCATTGTAAAAGGACATGTTCTTTTTTGGAAGAAAATTTGTTGCATGACATCATGACTACATGTATAATTTTACATAACATGATAATTGAGGATGAGCGTGAACTTGATGCACCAATCGAATTGGAGGAGAAGCTCCACCTCCAGATATTGAAATTGCAGAAGATGAAAATGTACGATTTCAAAATTTTTTTGCTCGATTTAGGAATATCAAAGATAAAGAAGCTCATTTTTCATTACAAAATGCATTAGTTAAGAATTTGTGGGCAAAACATCCTGATAATAGTTATTGAACCAACATATGTATTGTTTTTTTTAATCATTTCTTGTACTTTTTAATAATAACTCTTCAATTTTAATAAATTCTTTTTAAGAAATATTTGTAAACATAAGATAGTTTGGGATTTATTGGTAAATTCTTATAAGTAGGAGGTATTATTAACAATTATTAATTACATAAATATAGAATTATTTAAGAATATATATTTTTGAAGTAAAAAATGGAGTAATACATTGGAGTAAAACTCAACTCTATTTTGGTGTTACATCATTTTAGAGTAAAAAGTGGAGTAATACATTGGAGATGCTCTGATACCACTCCTTCATGTTGAATAACTCGCTGAGAGGGGCAGATATCACGATACAACTTGGGCATGAGTAGTTGTAATTTTAATTCTTTTGAGTTTGATACTCCCATTCTTATTTTTCTTGGCATGACGTTTCTAGTAGACATGCTACATTGACCGCCTAGTCGGTGACAATGGATCCATGGTGGGGAAGACATCAGTAGAGCTGAAAAAGGTAAGCTTTAGGCCAAGGTGTGGTCAGAGCGCCATGAAAGGTTCATAAAATATATAGTTGGCCTTACAATAAGGATGATACTTATCAAATACGATAGCACAGGTATCTGAGCTGAAAGTCTCGAGGAAAATTGCTGAAAGCTAAGCTTTGCACTTAGAGAGACTAATTCAGTTGTTACCGCATTGGAGGCCGAGAACCTAAGATTCTCATTAGTGGTTTGTAGGTTGAGGCATTCTCAGAACGAATGTGTGCTCAATGAATGAGAATGAGTTCAAACGGAGATGTGCAAAATGTTCATGGAAGAGAAGGTCATAGTCAAGTAGAAGCTAATGCTCCTAGTGCTTAAGATGTGGTGCCAAAGGAGACCATGGACCAGATGGAAGAATACTAAGCCAGCTACACATACGATAAGAAATAGAAAAGATGGATTTTGTTGAAATTGAAGAGAGATATCTCGTCCTTTTTCATTTTGATCGCTCCCATGATTCCCATCAACATTTCTTCACGTAGTCATCTTCTACCTCTAGTTTTGGCAAAATGTAAATGGAAGATAAGATGGTTCGACGGTTGGTAAGCCTTTGGAATCAGCCAAGACTCCAGTCGTCATGATTCCACCAGAGGAACATGGCGGGACACAACCAGGCACCAGGATATGACCAAAGTTACTGAAGTGAATCTTGAGACTTCTGATGCGGGTAATGAAGGCATATCTAAGTAAGCAAAGGTCAAATACATTAAAGTATTTTCTAAGGTTGGTGATTTTGGATGTGGCTTGCAATGAGTTGTGGTATGTATCGTGGTGGAATTTTTTTGATCGTCATCGTCTTCGATTTATGTCATCGTCATGTAGCCTTAAATATTTCCCTCATTCTAGCGTCAATTTTTTTAGGGTAAAATAATGGTCGATTATTTTTTGATAATATGGAAGAAAAGTGGCCAAAGAATCAAATTAGATGTTTTATTGATCGTATATCAAGACTACAATGAATTGGAGTAGAAGCTCTAGTTCTTCATGTATGTTTCTGTCAAAATCGAATGAATGTCTTAGTGTCCCCTCTAGTTCTTCATGTATGTTGTGTTTATAGTAGATAGTTGAATTAGATTACGATGATGTAATGTGAACGGAAGTACGAAGTTAACTGGTCTCAGCACGTGTCAGTGTCCAAAGGCAAACCTTCTAACAAAACAAGAAGAATACTCACATGAGTGTGTGTGATGTAATCCTAGTACACACCACTTGAAGTTTGTATGTGAAAATAACACTGTTCTAAAATGCACAACACTCATTACGCGGCAGGTGAACATATAGCACATAACCGTATACGCGGATGCCTAAACGGAATATACACGGATATATATGTTTACATAAAATATGAGTATAAGCTTAATATATACATTAGTTTTAGAAAACTGAACACAATATATATTTTTAAAGAAATTTCTATCTATAAGTATATAGTTTTTTAGTCAATGCACGAAATTATGAACTAATAATACTTGCAATGGATCAGCCAGTGATTTTTTGTCCGATAAAAAACCCTCGAGCTCTGATGGCGACATGGTGATCTGATCCTGACGGTGAGTCTCCTCTTCCTATTTCATTCCTCCATTGAGGATCAGATAGTCTCACACACCAGCACAACCCTTGTCGGCTGTTTGTGTCCGGGAATCTACGTCGACTTCTGCATCTGTTTTTGTAGTAATCAAAGCTTCGTTTTGCGGTTCATGGCCTATCGGTTGTGTACTCCGTTGTGATCGACCCTTGTCTTTATCTCTCCGCGATCCTTGGCTTGATCAGTTTTTTTTTGTAGGAACGATCCTTGTCGTTTCTGAGTTTCGTTCAATCGAAACTCTATGGTTTTTGCGCTGTTCACCGTCACCAATGTTCTTTTCCGTTTTACTCTGTTCCGGATAAATTACTGGTTCCTTGTCACTTGCAGGCTTCGATATGATTGTCCTTTAGGCATCAAGATCGGTAATCCCTTTTAAACGACATTCGTCGTGGAAATGGGTTGTGATTCCGAATTCACCTCCGACGGGCTTTTGTGTTTTGAAAGCTACAATTTGTTTCTGATTCAGGATTCGATCCACATTGAACCTTAATAGACCACCCTCTGTTGCTACTCTGTTTCTTCTACATCATGAAACTTAGTGATGTCTCGCTCAAAAACTGTGGCGATTGATTCGAAGGGTAAGGGGATCTTGTATGATGATGATGATGATGAACCGATATTACTCGAGGATCAGGCCGATGAGGAACAAATCAAGTAGTATCATCTTTCTCTCATTGGCAAGGTGTTAAACTATTTCAAACAAAACGTTAGGAGGCTCATGGACTATATGATTGGAAAATGGGATATGAAGGATCGCATCACATCTCTTGATCTTGGGAATGGGCTTTTCCTCTTCACTTTCAATAACGAAGATGACCTACAAGCTGTTCTTAACCAGGGTCCTTTCCATTAAAATTATTTCATGTTCGTTCTAGTTCGTCTAGAACCAGTTGTGGACGAGGATTATCCTTGGTTGATACCATTCTGGGTGGAGCCAATTGGAATGCCTTTGCACCATGGGACTTCCAAAAATTTGAAGAACACCAGAGATAAGTTGGGTATGGTACATTATGTTGATGCTACAATCGGGAAAATACGCGTTGATATAGACAGCAGAAAGCCATTAAAGAAGACTAGGAAGCTTAAGGCTAAGGAAGGGGAATTGTCAATCCTCTTAAAGTATGAGAATCTGTTTAAGCACTGCTCTTACTTCAGTATGCTTACTCATGAGGAGGGACATTGTGCAAAGAAAGCATCAGACTTAAAAGAGGAAGATGAGAGAAAGCGGATGCAAAACAAACCTGTTGTGCAAGCTGAGTCCTATCGTGAGGATCCTTGATTTAAACCAGAGTTCCAGGGACCTGGCTAAGAGCGTAAAAGAAGGGATCGCAGTGTCAATGCGAACGTTCGTAATGATGGTAACCAACGACTAGAACGCTCCTCTCAACCTTTTCGTAAGCATGGAGACAGAGATCGCTATAACCCTTACCAGCGCCCCAATACTAGAGACTTTAACAAGTTTAATAAGCCTGATGATCGCAAGTTTGAACCACAATGGAAAGTGAGACAGCAGGGGATTAAAATCAGTGAGTCAAGGAGTGTGATCCTGCTCCTCAAAGCCATGGTGGTTCATTTTCGTCAATTTCTACAGCTATGGATCATTGTCCAGCCTCAGAGAACATGCCTCAGAATAATCAGAATGTTGAGCCTAAGCAAAAGGTGATTGGAGATGTATTGAATGTCACAATACGTCAATTGCATGATCTCTCAGCTGATAAGGTATTGTAGGCTTTGAACAACACGAAGTTGGTTGATGATGTTAAGGGTACCAAGGAGAAGATGGTTGATGATATTGGGTCTGAGCTAATGGTTATTAAAAATGATGATCTCCTAGGTGATGAGACTAATGAATTGTATCCAATGGATGAGGATAATAACAAGGCAGTAGTTAATGACAATGATCTAGTGGTCTTCAGCCATGATGAGGTGTTTTCCGAGAGTTCAGGGCCTAAGGTGATAATCAGGAACACCAACCATTAAGACGTGCATCTCCGAGGATTAGAGGTAAAGCGGTGGCTTCTGAACCAAATGCACAAGCCAGAGGTTTGGTAAAGAGGAATCAGAATGGTACCGGGAAGAACATAAAGAGGGGTTTGGTGGACTCTAAAAATCCACCCAATCAGTATCAATGAAGACACTCAGTTGGAACTGTCGAGGGATAGGGAACAACCTCACAGTTCGACGCCTCGCGAAGATGTGTCAGAAGCATCGCCCATGACTTGTGTTCCTTTCTGAGACGAATTATAGGTTAGCTGATGTTGCAAGAAATTCAGGCTGACCTAGGATTTGATAGATTGTTTACCGTGGAGCCTTTTGCCAAAGCGAAGGATTAGCTTTGTTTTTCAATAATGATTCTCAAGTTGTTGTTTTATTTTCAAATAATAGAATGATTGGTATTTCTGCAATAATTGATGGAAGAAAAATCTATATGACATTTGTTTACGGTGATCCTGTTTTAGAGCGTAGGGATCTGGTTTGGGAACGTCTTACGCGTTTTTCTGCAATAAAAGATGGACCTTGGTTCATGATTGGTGATTTCAATGAGATAATTTATCTCACTGAAAAAGAAGGTGGTTTAAGGCGATCTGATTGCTCTTTCCTACCTTTTAGACTATATGATAGATGAATGTGGTATGACGGTATTTCCATGTGCTGGAAATCAACTATCATGGGTTGGAAAGAGAGGGACTTCGACAGTTCAGTGCAGAGTGGATCGCGCTCTTGCGAATGCCAACTGGCATGAAAAATTTCCCCATTCCTCAGTTAATTATTAATGCATGTGGGGTTCGGACATCGTCATGTCCTTGCAACAATCTTGAAAAAATCATCCAGAAAGAGAAAGCGATTTAAATTCGATAAAAGATGGTTAGATAGTGAGGAAATAAGACAAGTGATTCAGGATGGCTGGAATTCTGATGAGTTACTAACGGATGCTGATATTATGGCCCATATAGCCAGTTGCCGAAAAGCCTTAAGTACTTGGAGGAGGGAGCATAATCTAAACTCGAGAAACAAATAAAAGATCTAAAAGAGAAAGTGGATGCACTATATTCTGATGATAATGCTTCTACTGAAGAAATATCCATGACACTAAAAGAATTATCTGAGGCTCTTAAGGCTGAATAAATATTATGGAAGCAGAAGAGTCGGATATTATGGTTGCGTGAGGGGAATAGGAATTCTAAGTTTTTCCATAATTTAACAAAGCAACAAGAGAACAACACCGTATAACTAGATTACGAGATAGTTCCGGCCAAATGGTGGAGGACGAGGAAGGGCTGGTAGCCGTTGCTACAGCTTATTTCAGGACTCTTTTTGAGACATCGACTCCGACTGATATCAATGAGGCCCTGGGGAATATAACGACAACAATCAATGACGAAAAGAACCAGGCATTGAGTATGCTGGTTACTGAATGGGAAGTAAAGTTGGCTCTCTTCGCGATGCACCCGGAAAAAGCTCCAGGACCTGATGGGATGAGTGATCTATTCTATCAGAAGTTTTGGGACATAGTTAAAGGGGATTTGACTCGTATGGTCAATGATTTTCTATTCAATGAGATCGCCCCTCAAGGCCAAAATGACACAAACATTTGTCTGATTCCGTAGACGGAAAGGACAACGCATATGGCTCAATTCAGACCAATCAGCTTATGTAATGTGTGTTACAAGATAATCTCCAAGGTCTTATGCCAGATACTAAAAAATGTTCTGCCTGGGTGTATTTCTGAAACACAATCAGCTTTTCTTGTCGGACGACAAATCACAAATAATATAATGATCGTCCAAGAGATGTTTCATTCTCTTAGTACGAAACCATGTGGTAGACAAAATTTAATGGAAATCAAAGCTAATATGATTAAAGCATACGATCATATGGAGTTGGTATTTATTCAACGACTACCGGAGAAGATGGGTTTTTCAGAAGTACGGATTAGCTGGATGATGAAATGTGTGTCAACAGTAAGGTACATGGTATTGCTAAACGGCCAACCTAGAGGGAATATTGTTCCTGGAAGAGGTTTCTGACAAGGTGATGAAGTCATGAAACTGATAAAGGTCTATGGGAAAGCATCTGGACAGAAAATAAATCAATCATTGGAGGTTAAACAAGAGATTAAAGCGACACTTGAAATAGAAAACGAAGGTGGAATGGGAACCTACTTAGGCATTCATGAGGATATCAGTGGATCAAAATGTAGACTTTTTGCGTTCCTTAAAGAAAAGCTAGATCATATGATCAATGGTTGGTCAGGTAGGTGACTAATGAGGGGGGGGGGGGGGGGGGGGAAGAGATTTTAATAAAAGTCATTGCTCTAACATTACCAACTTATGTTACATCAAGTCTTCTTCTACCTCTTGAAATCTTCAAAAAACTATCAAGTGCCATTGCACGCTTCTGGTGGACTTCAAATCCGCCGAAAATAGGAATGCACTGGGCAACTTGGGATAAGATATGTAAGACAAAAGAAGAGGAGGCATTGGCTTTAGGCTAATTCACGAGTTTAATCTTGCTCTATTGGCGAAACAACTGTGGTGGATAACCCATTTCCCAGACTCCCTCTTAGCTAGAGTTCTTAATAGGAATATATTATTGGCAGAGTACGCCATTGCGGGCCCCAGAGCCTAATTCACCATCATATGTATGGACAAGCTTGTTGGCCGCGTGACTGTTGTTATCTCTTGGAATCAGATAGGTGTTTCACTCGGGGTACCAAATCAGAGTATGGGAGGACCCGTGGATACCAACTATTCCATCGAGACCAGCTAAGAGGGAGTCTGGTTATGATAAGTGAACCAAGTATCACGAGACTACAAGCCTTCGCTTGGAAGTTGAATGCACCACAAAATATGCGACACTTGGTTTGGCAGATTGTTTCAGGGTATTTAGTAGTTACCAAAAACTTAATGTATCGTCATATGAGATGCGATAACCACTGTCCCAAATGCGGAGCGGATGATGAGTTGGTGAATCATGCTATATTTGAGTGTCCTCCAGCACTGCAAGCATGGCCCCTTACCTCTACTCCTTTAAGCCCAGACGTGTTCCCCATATTGAGTCAGTACACATACTTAGACTACCTATTCTGGAGAAAGAATGACATTGAGGATCCAAACTTGGACAGAGATATGTATCCCTGGATCATATGGTACTTGTGGAAAGCCAGGAATGATAAGTTATTCAGAGGTGTTTCTCATGACTCTGCTGAACTTGTCCGACATGCTACCGCTGCATGTCATGCTTGGTTTGACGCAAATGCTAAAACGAGCGATGATGTAGGACAACAAACACAGAATTCACAAGCTGTATGCTTGCGAGATATTTGTCTAACAGATCACTACAAGAAAACTGTTTTTTAACTACGAAATTTAACGAGGAAAAAGAATCCTCGTAAATTTACGTGTACGTTACGAGGACCTTACGAGGAAAACCCCAGACCACGTAGAATCCTCGTTAATAAACGAGAAACATGTTTCCTCGTAAAATCGACGTCACGTAGCGAGAACTTAACGAGGCATAGTGAGTTTCCTCGTAAAGTTCTCGTAAGACTTACGTGGACTTTACGAGGAAACAGTATACCGAGGAAACAACGAGGCCTACTGGTTTTTAGTTGTAAACGTGTTTGTTTTGGGTGTATACCTACCAACTTTCCTCGTAAATTCGAGGTAAAATGTCATCTACCAATTCCAAAATTTTCCTATAAATATGGTGTTTGAGTTTGAAATGAAAGATACCCCAAAAATTGAAAAAGTAAAAGAGAGAAACAAGCGTGAAAGGAAAAAAATGTCCGGAGATAGAAATATTTTTGAGTTGCGGAGGTGGATGTATACACACAAAGATGGTAACGGGAGAGTGACGAAAGAATATCTCGAAGGGCTGGAGACATTTATGCATCAAGCAGATTCTACACCGCTCGCGCAAGAAAGCGGTAAGATGTTCTGTCCTTGTCGGAAATGCAACAATTCAAAATTAAGCACTCGAGAAAATGTTTGGAAGCATTTAGTAAATAGAGGTTTCACAGCACATTACTATATTTTGTTTCAACATGGAGAAGGTTATAGTAATTGTGGGAATGAAGCTAGCAGTAGTAATAGCAATTTTCAGGTTGAACCCGAGGTTGATCATTTGCATAATGAAAATAGTTACCATCATGAGGAACAGATGGTAGATTATGATAGGGTTCATGATATGGTAGGTGATGCATTTGTAGCTCATCATGATGAAGCTCATCAAGAACCTAATATAGATGCAATTTTTTTTTATGAAATGTTAGATGCTGCGAATTAACCAATTTACAGTGGTTGTAGAGAAGGTCTCTCTAAATTGTCGTTGGCTGCTAGAATGATGAATATTAAAACCGATCACAATCTACCTGAAAATTGCATGGATGCTTGGGCAGACTTGTTTAAAGAGTATTTGCCGGAAGACAATGTGTGTGCTGATTCTTATTATGAGATTTAGAAATTGGTTCATAGTCTTGGGTTGCCTTTGGAATGATAGACGTTTGCATCGAAAATTGCATGATTTACTGGGGAGATGACGAGAAGTTAGACGAATGTCGATTCTGCAAGAAGCCACGATTCAAACCACAAGGACGAGGGCGTAATAGGGTACCTTACCAAAGGATGTGGTACCTACCACTTACAGACAGATTGAAAAGATTGTACCAATCTGAGGAGACTGTCGGAGGGATGAGATGGCATGCCGAGCATACTCAGACGGAGGGTGAGATGACTCATCCATCAGATGCAAGAGCTTGGAAACATTTTAACAATGTGCATCCAGATTTCGCTAGCAATAGCCGGAATGTGTATCTTGGATCATGCACAGATGGATTTAGTCCATTTGGAATGTCAGGCAGACAATATTCGTTGTGGCCAGTCTTTCTTACGCCATACAACCTGCCACCAGAGATGTGCATGCGACGAGAGTTTCTATTCATGACCATATTAATACCTGGTCCGAAGCATCCAAAAAGATCTCTCGATGTTTTTCTACAACCACTGATAAAAGAGTTGAAAGATTTGTGGTCAACAGGGGTGAGGACGTATGATTGTTCAACGAAAACTAATTTTACGATGCGAGCGATGCTTCTGTGGACGATAAGTGACTTTCCTGCATATGGAATGTTGTCTGGATGGACTACACATGGGAGATTATCTTGTCCATATTGTAATGGAATGACAGATGCGTTTCAGTTGAAGAATGGAAGGAAGACAAGTTGGTTCGATTGTCACCGTCGATTTCTTCCCATTCACCATCCGTATAGAAGAAACAAGACATTGTTCAGGCACAAAAAGGTTGTGAGAGACACTCCTCCTCCATATTTAACTGGAGAACAAATCGAAGCGCAAATCGATTACTACGGTGCTCTAGAAACCGTTCCTCGTGGTGGTAATTGGCATGTTCCCAGTAATATGCCTGATTATTACGGAGTTCAGCACAACTGGCACAAAAAGAGTATATTTTGGGAATTGCCATATTGGAAGGATCTTCTTTTACGTCACAACCTCGATGTGATGCATATAGAGAAGAATTTTTTTGAGAACATCCTGAACACAGTATTGAATGTCCCTGGAAAGACGAAAGACAACATCAAATCAAGGTTGGACTTACCTGATATTTGCTCAAGAAGTGAGTTACATATAAAAAGCAATGGACAAGTTCCAGTTCCGATATTCAGATTGTCATCAGAAAAAAAGTCGGTGTTGTTCAACTGGGTTGCATCCGAAGTGAAGTTTCCTGATGGGTATGTTTCAAATCTTTCGAGATGTGTTGAAAAAGGTCAAAAGTTCTCAGGGATGAAGAGCCATGATTGTCATGTCTTTATGCAACGACTACTTCCTTTTGCATTTGCGGAGCTACTGCCAACAAATGTACATGAAGCACTTGCAGGTAATATATATATATATATATATATATATATATATAAACATATGCTTATTATATTTCTTTATATATACACAAATAATATGACTAATGTGTTTTAAATTTTGAATTATGCAAGGAATTGGAGCATTTTTCAGGGATCTGAGCACACGTACTCTTAAAGAGGATGTCGTTGAACAACTTCATGAGAACATTCCCATCTTACTGTGCAACTTGGAGAAAATATTTCCGCCAGCATTTTTTGACGTCATGGAGCATCTAGTCGTCCACCTCCCGTATGAGGCATTGCTTCGAGGACCTGTACATTACGGATGGATGTATCAGTATGAGCGGGCCATGAAATATTTGAAAGGAAAAGCTAAAAACCTCGCAAGAGTTGAAGGTTCTATAGTTGCCGGAAGTTTGACGGAAGAAACATCACACTTCACATCATACTACTTTGCACCGAAAGTACGTACGCGGAAACGAGCTACAAGAAGATATGATGATGGTGGTGTTGTGCCGACATATTTGGAAAAAGATGTTCCAGATATCTTTTGCCAAATTGGGAGATTTGGTGGGAAATTGAAAGAGGTTTGGTGGTCGAGTGATGAAGACCTCCATAGTGCTCACATTTATATTCTTCTCAACTGCGAGCATGCATTGATTCGCTATTTTGAAAGGTAGTTACACATTTATATTCTTCTCAAACACATATGTTTTGTTTGGAATTGATTAATTAACAAAAAAATGTACAGCCAATTTGTTACTCAAGTCGAAGAAGCAATTCCGGATATATCCACAAGTGAGTTAGACAGAAGGAAAGATCAACACTTTATTAAGTGGTTAAGGAAACATGTATTACAACGTTCTCTTTATTTTTCAATGTTCGCTGTTACTATGATGAATTTCAAAGTTCTTTTTATTTTTGCAGGTTGATTATGACGATCCAGATTATCCCGCATGGTTTCACGAATTAGTTCAAGGTCCAGTTGCAAAGGTCACCACATCGCCGATGTATTTCACACGAGGCTATACTTTTCATACATATGAGTATGGTAGACAACGTGCGACAAGTAATTATGGAATATGTGTGAAAGGCGAAACAAATTTCTATGGGATCTTGCAGGAGATTATTGAAGTTGAATTTCCAGGGTTATTGAAGCTGAAATGCGTCCTCTTCAAATGTGACTGGTTCGACCCCGTCGTCAACAGAGGTGTTCGGGTTAACAAATTCGGTGTAGTTGATGTCAACAGTGGACGTAGATACAACAAATTCGATCCTTACATATTAGCTTCCCAAGCAGACCAAGTTTGCTATGTTCCATATCCTCGGATGACAACCTCGGGGATAAATTGGTTATATGTTATCAAAGTTACACCACGTGGACGCATCATCGCTGGAGAAGAGCCACCTTTACAAGAAGAACACACCAATGGAGTCGAGGAACCTGATCAACAAGTTGATGCCATTCTTCTCATCGATCCACATAATCGTGAATATGAAGATTTTCAAGACGATAATACAGACGAAGTTGTTGAAGACGAGTTTAATGAAGATGATGATGTTTCTAGTGATGACGAAAACGATAATAATGTATCGGAATGATGTTTACTTTGTTTGATTAATGAATGTGTTTACTTTGTTTGATTATGAAAATGATGTTTCGGTTTGAGGTTTGGGAAGAAGTAGAGGTTGATGTTAAGTTATAGAAGTTGGGGTTTGGGGAGGTTTAAGAAGAAGTAGAGGTTGATGTTATAAGTTTGGGGTTTGGGGTTTCAGGTTTTAGGGATTTAGGAACATTTCCTCGTAACTTCCAAGTAAAGCAAAAACACGGACCTGGTTATTTCCACGTAAAACAGTTTCCTCGTAAAGTCCACGTAAACTGAAAACGCGGGGCTGGTTATTTCCTCGTAAAGTCCTCGTGCACTGGGCCTGGGTATTTCCTCGTAACTAAAAAGACGGGCCTGGTTATTTCCTCGGTACGTTTACGTGGACTTTACGAGGAAAGAAACACGGGCCTGGTTATTTCCTCGTAAATTTACGTGGGCTTTACGAGGAAATAAACACGGGCCTGGTTATTTCCTCGTAAATTTACCTGGTGTTTACGAGGAAATATAATTGCCTATATAAACTCGAGCCACCAGATTTCTCTCATTCGTAGCAACTTCCTCTCTATCTCCTCTTAAGGTATTCCTCTCTACTTCCTCTCTAGATAGGTTAGGTAATTAGTTTAGGATTAGTTTAGGTGGTTAGTTTAGAGAATTTAGTTTATTAGGTGGTTAGTAGTATATTTATGTTTTTAGGTGGTTAGTAATATATGTATTTATATTTTTTATTAATATGTTGAATTAATTTGTTTTTGTAGATGGTTAGAGCTAATAAGCTTAAGAAAGCGACGACTCATTACAGAGACCTGTTTACCGGGCCTAGTACTCATATAGGCGCATCATCTTCATCTCCCGGTTCGGTTCCGGATACTGTCCCCGAGACTCAGTCTTTTCAGAGAGTCTCGCAGTCGCCTCCTCCTCCTCCTCCTCCTCCTCCTGATGCGGCCGAAGTTCATCCCGACTTGCTCGTGCCGCCGACGGCTCCTTATGCTACGTACACCGTCGAGGACCTTCTTGCTCAGCCAGGCAGGGAAGGTTTACCAGTCCTAGACCCCGACCGAAAGGAAGGCGCTTACTGGTACATTTCATGTTTAAATATATTTTTTATTTATAACAACATTCAAATATTTAATAATGTTATTTTTTTTATTCAGGTTTGGGGCCGATAGTCGTGTTGCTCGGACTGTAACCGAGGTGATCAAAGGTTATTTTCCCGCCGCACATCCGAACTGGAAAACGACGCCGAACCACATCCGAAAGACATGGTTCAAAATGTTCGCGGTAACTATTAATTTTATTTTTAATTATTACAATTTTTAAAATATTTTTAGACTAATGTTAATATTTTTTAATTTTGTTTACAGCAAAAATGGCGTTGGTCTATAGGAGTGAACGAGGACGTGAATGAAGCTTTTATCAAAAAGGCAAAAGAGCGATTGTTGGACACGGTGTCTAACTGGAAGGACGATTATTTGGTCGACGGTTATGAGCACGGGAAGCCCGCTGAGCTCACAACGGAGGTGTGGGATGGCCTCATACGTTATTGGAACTTGCCATCCTCGATCAGAGTCTCCAACAGCTGCTCCTCTTCCCGTCTGACGAGAGACGAGCATTGCAACTTGCCCATGTTTCACTCTTCAGGTCAAACACCACACGCCGGTGTACGTCTACAAATGGTAATTAAATATTTAAATTTATTAATTTTAAATTATATATATTTTAATTGATTAATTATTTTTTTAAAAAACTTAGGCTAAAGAAACGGGAGTTCTATCCTCTCTTAAGGAACTTTACGAGAGGACCCACAAGAACAAGGCTGAGAAATTTGTAGATCCTAGATCCGAGCAAATCTACAACGACGTTGTTGCTCGGGTTGAAGAACGCCAAACCCAGCTGACCCAGCAGTCCGCCGATGGGACACCCGTTATATTATCCACGGCTCAAGTGGATGAGATTTACGAGGAGGTAAAATTGTTTTCTTGTTATTCTTTTAATATCTTTTCTTTTTATTATTGGCTAACATAAATTTTTATATTTTTAAAAGGTCGTTCCTAAGAAAAAGGGACGTAGATTGGGGATTGGTTCCGTTAATGATGTCCCAAGAGCGACATCGTCTTATGCTCAGCGACGGGAAGATGAGACTGCTCAGCTGCGTGCGGAGTTACAGGCGACGCAAGCTCAAATGGGTTCACTCGAGAGTTTCCTGGACGTTCTAGCGGCTGGAAATCCGCAATTGGAGCTAATGTTAGCAGCGAGACGGAGACAATTGGGCATTCCAGACCCAGACCAGAACGAGATGGACAGAAGGAACGACGACTCCCAGAATCCATAGCTCTTCTTTCCTTTTGTTGTAATATAAATTGTATAAAACTTATTTATTTATAAAATATTTTTATTCTATTTATTAATTTAATTTTATTTCAAAAAAAATTAATTATATTTAATAAAATTATAAATGCAGGGAAAAATAAGTTTCGAAGTTAATTACTCGTTAATATTACGAGGAATTAACTTCCGATAACTAACGTGGGATTTACGTGGAATATGTTACGTGGCTTTTACGTCGAAACCTAACGAGGGACTTACGAGGAATAATTTACGTGGATTTAACGAGGATAGGTTAGCCAGTAGTTTACGAGGAATCATTTACGTGTATTTAGCGAGGAAATGTTAGCGTGTCTTGTGCGTGGTTACTTTCCGTGGTATTTACGAGGAAATTTAGGCCCACCTTTACGAGGAAATGTTTCCTCGTAAACTTTACGTGGATTTAGCGAGGAAATTGTCTTTACGACGAACGTGGCACGAGGTTTACCATTTCGTGGTTATTTCCTCGTAAACCCTCTTTTACGAGGAAATAGCCACGAAATCTGCCCTCGCTAAGTAATTATTTTCTTGTAGTGGATGGTTCATGGACAGAAGACGCAAACTACAGTGGATATGGTTGGATGGAAATGGAAGAAGAAATTGCTGGGATTGAGTAATGAAGAAAGAAGGCAATCATCGTTACATGCTGAGCTTGAGGCTCTCATGTGGGCAATGGAGAATATGATCAACAATACCTCTTGCCAGCACTTTAGGACCGACGGCATGGACTTGATTTCGATGATCAGAAGCCCAAAGGATTGGCCAGGATTCTCTACAGAGCTGCAGGAGTTCTTATCTATTCGACAGGGATTCCACGACTTCAAGATCTTCTATATCCCAAGATCGCGTAACACGAAGGCAGACTCATTGGCAAAGATGGCTAGAAGTTTCTACCGTAGTCTAATTTTTTTTGGTTATTTTATTCCAGTTTAGATCCCCAGACTACCTCTTGTCTTAGAGTAATAGAACAAAATTTTGATGCAAAAAAAGTATAGAATTTTACGTATATGAATAGTTTCAAATTATAAAAATAAAAAAAAAATTAAATATATAAAATTATTGAATTTAAAATAATTTTTCAAATAGTTAAACTAATATTTACAATCTTAATACATGAAATAAATAAAACTAATATAAATAATAGCATTAATAAAATATACAATAATATCAATAATTATTTTTTTGAAAATTAATGCTTAAAATCTGCATAGGTGTTCGCATATATCGCATAATGTCCGCCTAAACATTATTATGTGTCTTTAAGTCTGCATAAAATACTATATAACTGGAAAACAATACGATCGGCTACTGGGAAAAAGAGATCCCGAAGAATCAGTTTTGTTGTTCCCGTAACCGTTAAGTTATCAATATTGGGAGTACCAAACAGTAAAGGATTATCAAATCGTGTTTTTTTTTTTGAAACACAAATCATGTGTTTTCTATCTATGAAAAATATGGCTCGCAAGTCCCAGCAAGTGTACAATTAACAAAAATAACTCGCAAGTGTATAGGGATTTCAAATCCAAGGCTACGGCTTAGCCCTCTTTTATTAAAAATAAACGCAGTTATATTTTAATCCAGTCCAATTTTAATCATATTTTAATCAAAAGTTACTATTGGTACTAGCCTACTAGGGCTATCCCATTTAATTTTCATACATGTAAACAAATATTTGTATACCAATTTTAATCAAATTTTACATTTTTAACAACTTAAGATATGATCATATAAATGGAAAAAAACATAAAATCATGTTTTCCGTTAAAACCGTAAAATCGAGTTTTCTCGCCAAAACCGCAAAATTACGTTTTCCACCAAATTCACAAAATAATGTATTTTCCCTCCGAAACCGCAAAATTGCATTTTCTCGTAAAAATCGCAAAATCGCGTTTTCTCGCCAAAACCACAAAATCGTGTTTTCTCGCCAAAACCGCAAAATTGAGTTTTCCTGCCAAAACTCGAAAAGGTGGTTTTCTTCAAAACCGAAAATTCGAGTTTTCCGTCAAATCCATGAAATTGCGATCTCCTGCCAAAATCGTAAAATTGCGTTTTCCAGCTAAAACTGCAAAATCGCGTTTTCTCGCCAAAACTGTAAAATCGAGTTTTCCCGCCAAAACCGCAAAATCTTGTTGTGTGTCAAACCGTAAAATCATATTTCCCCCTGCAACTCAAAATCGAGTTTTTCAGTCAAAACTGTAAAATCACATTTTTCTGTCAAAACTATAAATTGCATTTTCCCGCATAAACCGCAAAATCGAGCTTTCTTTCCAAAACCGCAAAATCGAGTTTTCCTGTCAAAATCGAGTTTTCCCGCTGAAACCCAAGTTGTGGTTTCATCGGTAAAACTTGATTTTGCGGTTTATGCGCGAAAATTTGATTTTTTGAGTTCAATGGGAAAAATCAAACTCGAGTTGCGGTTTTGGCAAAAAAACAACAACTCGATTTTGTGGTTTTGGTGGAAAAACTTGATTTTTTTTTGTTTTTGAGGTTTTGAAAAAAAGTTATTTTTCATAATCAAATATATTTAAAATTTATATATTTAAATAATGTATAATAATTGTGTGAATTAAAATAAATGGGTTAAAATGTAAACCATGTACATTATAGGGCTAACCCTTTTTAAGCCATGTTTTAAAAGTAAGGGTTAGGGCTAAAAAGGTTTTACGGGGTTAGGGCTCAAAGATGTTTTACGGGGTTAGGATAACCTGATTAGATTAAGCCTATGTTAACCTCCCTAGTTAAATTCAAGGCCAGGGTTTAGCCCTCTTTTATTTAAAAGAAACTCAACCCTAATTTAACTCAATCCAAGGCTAGGGTTTAGCCCATTTAATTTTCGTCCATGTAAATAAATGTTTGTATACTAATTTAAACCAAATTTTACATTTTTAACAACTTAAGATATGGTCATATAAATGAAAAATTTAAAATCACGTTTTCCCTCAAAAATTGAAGTTTTGTTTTTTCACCAAAACCGCAAAATCATGTTTCACACCAAAACCACAAAATATTGTGTTTTTCTGCCAAAACCGTAAAATCGAGTTTTCCAGCTAAAATCGCTAAATCGCATTTTCCCGTTAAAATCGCAAAATTGCGTTTTCCCGACAAAACCGCAAAATCGTGTTTTCCTGCCAAAACACAAAATCGAGTTTTCTTGTCAAAACCGTAAAATTTCATTTTCCATCAAAATCGCAAAATTGCATTTTCGCTCCGAAAGTCAAAATTGAGTTTTTCGCCAAAACTGCAAAATTGTATTTTCCCGCATAAACCAAAAAAATCAAGTTTTCCCGTCAAAATCACAAAATCAAGTTTTCTTGCTGAAACCCAACTTTTGGTTTTGCGGGAAAACTTGATTTTGCGGTTTATGCGAGAAAATTCGAGTTCAAGGGGAAAATCAAACTTGATTTTTGTGGTTTTGACGAAAAACTTGATTTTGCGATTTTGGTGGAAAAACTTGATTTTTTTTTGTTTTTAAGGTTTTGACGACAAAAATTTATTTTGCATAATAAAATAAATTTAAAACTTTAATAGCTATTTAAATTTAAATAGTGTATAATAATTGTGTGAATCAAAATAAATGGGTTAAAATTTAAGCTATGTACCTTATAGGGCTAACCATTTTTATGTTTGTTTCAAAAAGAAAAATTAGGGGGCTAACCCTATTAGACAAACCCGTGCTTATGGCTTTGAAAAAAAGAAAATGGCCTTAAGCCCCATCTTTTCATCAAAAATTAAGGAGCCCCATTTTACAAAATACATTAGTGTATTTATAATTTTTATTATCTCTATAAATATCTCTCTTTAAAATTCTGTTATTTTTTTACTTTTACATCATTTTCAAATTTGTATACTATAAATGATATTTAACATTGCAATTTATACTACACATTATAGATATAGTAGAAAAAATTTAATTATAATAATATTATGTATATTTAAATAATTAAAAGGAAAATTATTTTATAAAATAATATAATGAGTGATAAATTTTCTCTCTTGTAATGATATCTTTTTAAAAAACAAAAGTTACAACATAATTTCTTTTTCTAATATATATGTACTGTATTTTTAAAAAATTTATATATAATTTTCATTTATTTTATATCTAATATAAGCTATATGTTTTCAAAATTTGCCTTAGGCCCCAACAAACCTAAGCACGGCACTGCTATTAGATTGAGTCCATATTAACATCCCTACAATTGTAACAAGAAACACTTGTTCTAGAATGATATCTATGTTGGGATAATCTTGAAGTAACTTGAGATTCAAGTTTTCCTAATCCTAATGAGTTTGGATTTATTAAAAGGATTATGATATATCTAAAGTTGTTGTTATCTCTAGAATTAGGAGTTATCTAATTCTATATAAAGGAGTTGCAGAGCCGTTGCATCTTCTAAGCGTTTTTGAGATTGTGTGTGAGATAACTCAAGGTTTTTGAGAGGATTTTTCCTTAAAGATTAATAAGAGAGCAAATTCTTATTATTGTGTTCTTGCAACTATAATCGTGAAATTATAAACTAGATTTTGTATCAGAGCTTTAAGGTTACGTTCAAAGACAATGGGAGATATCGTTGCGTTTAAGAAGGAAGGAGGAGGACCTTCCTCGATAAGTTGTCTGATGCTTACAGAAACAAACTACACGGTTTGGGCTATAAGAATCAAGGTGCTACTTAAAGTTCACAAGGTTTGGGAAAACGATAGAGAAAGAGACTGATAACGGAGAGAAGAATGACATAGCCACAGCCCTAATCTTCCAATCTATACCTGAGACTCTCGTACTACAAGTGGGAGAGCTGGATACTGCGAAGAAGATTCGGGATGCAATTAAATCACGATACATGGGGGCAAATCGTGTTCGTGAAGCAAGACTGCAGACATTAATGTCTGATTTTGAGAGGCTGAAGATGAAAGACAGTGACACCATCGATGATTTTGTGGGGAAGTTGTCTGAAATCGCATCAAAGTCAACCGCTCTCGGTGAAAATATTGAAGAAACAAAGCTGGTAAAGAATTTTTTATCAAGCCTTCCGCGAAAGAAGTTCATACATATCGTTGCATCACTAGAACAATTACTTGATCTGAAGACTACTAGTTTTGAAGATATTATTGGGAGGACAAAAACTTATGAAGAGAGAGTCAAAGAAGAAGAAGAAGCAGAAGTGCAGAACAAGCTTATGTATGCTAACACAGAATCACAACCTTACAATCGTGACCACAATAATAATTACCGAGGTCGTGGACGTGGGGTACGTCATTACAACCATGGCAGAGGAAGAGGTCGATACTATGACAGAACCTACAATGATCGTTAGTATGAGAACTTTGACATCTCAAAGATCACTTGTTTCCGTTGTGATAAAAACGGACATTATGCATCAACATGTCCTGATCGTCTTCTGAAGTTACAAGAAACTACTGAGACAAACAACGACAACAACATTACCGATACGAAAGAAGCAGAAGAGTTAATGGTGCACGAAGTCGTTTATCTCAACGAGAAGAATAAACCTCAAGACTTTGAAACAAGATCAGATAAAGACAATGTGTGGTACTTGGACAATGGGGCAAGCAATCACATGACCGGAAATCATAACTACTTTAAAGGAATTGATGAACCTATTACTGGAAAGGTGAGGTTCGGATATGACTCACGTATCGACATCAAGGGAAAAGGTTCGATTCTTGTCTATAGCAATGATGGAGGAAAGAAGATCTCAGGTGATGTCTACTACATACCAGACTTGAAAAGTAACATAATCAGCCTAGGACAAGCTACGGAGTCGGGTTGCGATGTAAGGATGAAAGATGATCTCCTCGTGCTAAGGGATAGAGAAGGCAAGCTAATAGCAAAAGTAAAAAGATCGAGGAATCGAATGTACAAGGTTCTAATGGATATAGTCAATGAACGATGCTTACAACTTACTACGACAAGTGAGTGAGCTAAATGGCATGTGAGATTGGGCACATAGGCAAAGAAGCAATGCGTGTGATGATTCACAAGGAACTCGTATCAGGAATCCCTAAGATCGAGATTGAGAAAGACACTTGTTAATCTTGTTTGCTTGGGAAACAAGCTAGGGACCCATTCCCTAAAGCAACCACTTCCCAAGCTAAGAGAGCACTCGAACTCATTCATGGAGATCTCTGCGGGCCAATCACACCTGTCACACCATCAAAAAAGAGGTATATATTCGTACCCATTGATGACTACTCTCGTTACATGTGGTCGATACTTCTCGAGGATAAGGGAGAGGCTCTTGAGAAATTTAAACGATTTAGAGCCGTAGTTGAGAAAGAGACAAGAGCGTTTATCTTTACTTTCAGAACTGACAGAGGTGGAGAGTTTACTTCAAACAAATTCTCATCGTATTGTGAATCAAACGGCATTACAAGACAACTCACGGCTCCATATACACCCCAGCAGAACAGGGTGGTTGAAAGGCGGAACAGAACACTTCTAGGCATGACGAGAAGCATCTTGAAACATATGGATCTACCTAATTACCTCTGGGTGAAGCAGTAAGGCACGCAACATACATCATAAACTGATTATCTACTCGTGTGCTTGAGTTACAGACGCCGTACGAAGCATACAAAGGAAGAAAAACTGAAATTGATCACGTTCGTATATTTGGATGTATCGCCTATGCAAAGGTTGTTGCTCCATATCTTCGGAAACTAGACGATAGATCACGGATGATGGTACATATCGGCACAGAACCAGGCTCAAAAGCCTACAGACTACTTGATCCAATAAACAGGAAGGTGACGGTAAGCAGAGATGTAATATTTGATGAGGATAAAAGTTGGGATTGGAAGAGTGGTGATAAAAAAGATACAAGATGATTCAGTGTTGAGATCGGGGAATATGGAAATCATGGAGTCAGTGAAGGAGATGAAAGTACAAATGAGACTGGTAAAGAACATGTAGAGGAGGTTACAATAATGAGTGATCATGAGATTGTCACAGAGATACAGGAAGAAGATGATATCATGGCTGAAACTACGTTTTTGAGGAGATCTCAAAGGGAAACAAAGAAACCAAGTTACCTGGATGACTATATTTTGATTGCTGAAGTTGAAGGAGATCATTTGTTGCTGAGTATAAACGATGAGCCATGGTGTTTTGAGGAAGCTAAGGAGAAGAAAGTCTGGAGAGACGCCTGCGAGGATGAGATACGGTCCATAGAGAAGAACAAAACTTGGAACTTAGTTGATCTACCTGCAGGAGCCAAGGCAATCGGTTTAAAGTGGATCTTTAAGGTCAAACGCAACTCTGATGGACCCATCAACAAATATAAGGCCAGATTGGTAGCAAAGGGTTACATCCAAAGGCATGGAGTTGATTTTGTTGAGGTTTTCGCACCAGTGGCACGCATTGAAATAGTTTGATTTATACTATCTTTGGCAGCATCTAGAAGTTGGGAAGTATACCACTTAGACGTCAAAACTGCTTTCCTTCATGGTGAGTTGAAGGAGGAAGTATTTGTGTCACAACCAGAGGGGTTTGTAGTAAAAGGAAAAGAGAGCAAGGTATACAAGTTGAACAAGGCGCTTTATGGGTTGCGTCAAGCTCCAAAAGCATGGAATGAGAAGTTAAATTTTGTGCTTGGAGAATTGAAGTTTGTTAAATGTGTCAAGGAAGCTGTGTTATATCGACGACAAGAGAAAGATGATGTTCTCCTTGTAGCTGTGTACGTTGATGACCTTCTTGTTACTGGAACAAGCCGACAGTTGATCAATGACTTCAAAAAGGGGATGTCTACGCGTTTTGAAATGATTGACTTAGGTAAACTCACGTATTACCTAGGTATTGAAGTCAGTCAACATGATGGAGGGATTAACTTGAAGCAAGAAAGGTATGCTAAGAGAATTTTGGAGGAAACCAGGATGCAAGATTGTAATATGACTCATGTGCCGATGGATCCAAGTTTAAAGCTCTCCAAAGCTAGAGATGAGAAAGGTGTGGATGAGAAGGAGTACAGGAGAAACATTGGTTGCCTAAGATACCTTCTTCACACTCGTCCTGATCTGTCCTACTTAGTTGGAGTGTTGAGCAGGTACATGGCTGAACCAAAGACATCGCATGCTGCGACTATGAAACAAGTGTTACGGTATTTAAAGGGAACTACTTCGTATGGACTTGTGTTTCCACGGGGAACTGACTCTAAACTTGAAGGATACAGTGATGCGAGCCTTAATGTTGACGAAGATGATTGGAGAAGCACAACTGGTCACGTTTTTTACTTCTTGGACTCACCCATTACTTGGTGCTCTCAGGAGACAGTGGCATTATCGTCTTGTGAAACTGAATTCATGGCAGAAACAGAGGCCGCCAAACAAGCTATCTGGCTACAAGAGCTTCTTGGTAAAATAGTTAAGTCAAGTGAGAAGGTGATGATTCATATTGACAACAAATCGGCGATAGCTCTTACAAGGAATCCCGTTTTTCATGGACGATCAAAGCACATTCAAAGACGGTATCATTTCATACGAGAATGTGTTGATAACAATCTGATTGAGGTACAATATATAGCACGGAGCAAGCAAAGAGCTGACATCTTGACCAAGGATCTTTCGAGATCTCGGTTTGCAGAGATGAGAAGTTTGGTTGGCATTGAAAACTTGTCTAAAAATGATTTCAAGCTTAAAGGGGAGTATGTTGGGATAAGATTGAAGTAACTTGAGATTCAAGTTTTCCTAATCCTATTAAAAGGATTAGGATATATCTAAAGTTGTTGTTATCTCTAGAATTAGGAGTTATCTAGTTCTATATAAAGGAGTTGCAGAGCTGTTGCATCGTCTAAGCGTTTTTGAGATTGTGTGTGAGATAACTCAAGGTTTTTGAGAGGATTTTTCCTTAAAGATTAATAAGAGAGTAAATTCTTATTATTGTGTTCTTGCAACTACAATCGTGAAATTATAAACTAGAATATATATATATATATATAAATATATGTGTGATGGCTCACGCAAATAGAATCCAAGCTTTAGTTTTTTTTATTAACATTCGTTTTCTTTTGTTTAGATATCATTTTGTTGTGATATTTTCAGCTTTGATCATGTTCATTTTAGTGTTATCTTATACCTTTTTGATATTGCTATAAAAGTCTGATAGCTTTTTGATGAATAGCATTTTTCATTGATCATGTTTTAGAGGGATTTCATCGCGATTGAGCTTCTTCTTTATTTGATTTTTTGCGTTTTTATCGTGGGTTTCAATCCGGCTTCCTCTTTTATAGATTTAAATCTATAAAAGAAGAAAATTTAAAAATGATAAATCTTATCTATAACTATTTTGAACTTATCCGAATGATTCATATTTCATATAGGAAACATATCTAATAGTAAAGATAGTATACCCAATATGTCATATATATCTCAACGAAATCACAATTTTATTTGTTTCTGATTATGGAAATACTAACTAGTATAATACAATATATCACAGTTCATATAATACACATTTTACAATTAAACTAGAGCTTGCCCTACATAAGAAAAAGCCTCAAAGAAAATGAAGAACACAAAAATGGTCGTATTAGTAATGATGATGTTAATGGTTGGAAACCTTCTAGTTGAAACGGATGCTGACGTGTTTCCAGTCTGCTATTTTAAATGTTATTATTTGTGTCTTCTTGATCCACGTAATCTTATGGACTCAAAAAAATGTGCCGCCAAATGTGTTAAGCAATGTGATGAACATCATGTTTATGCAAAGCAAGACACAATCAACCAAATTGACTATTTCTGCCATGTGGGTTGTGTTTCCCATCGTTGTGCTCTTACTGAGAATCAAGGTAAGTTTATCCATACTTTTATTCTAGTTGAACTGGTTCTACAATGTTTATGTATTATATCTTATTCGCGCGATACTATGACTCTTCATTAATATTATACTTATTCTAACTGTAATTATGGTTTTGTGTTATGGACAGATACAGAGGAAGCTACAGTATGTGTAAATTCATGTTTGGACATTTGTAAGGAAAAGAACTAAAATGATAGAATATGTTTTATTACAACAATTTAATGTTTAATAAAATAGTATGAAGCAAATAAAATATACAATTCAAAGCCCTTTTTTTTGTCGGCAACCGATTTTATATTAGATCAAATATTGTTCAGACGATCTGATTCTCAAAGGAGCACCTCCGTCTGTCCGTGTCTAATCTATATGGGAAAAGATATGGTTTCTAGATCTCGCTTCTTTTATTCAAAGCCCATTCTATATGGGAGAAGATACGAACGCTATGAAACTAAAGACGATAAAATATGAGTTATTCAAAGCCCGTTTTATAACTTATATTTTATCGTCCTTAGTTTCTTAGCGTCATCATCCTTCGTGACATTATCCTCATGTCGACAATGTTGGTGTCGTCAGACATATCTTCGTCAAACTTGTCTTTGTTTGACAATGTGTACATTGTAAATGATGAGGTTGAATATATTTAACAAAACCTTGCACCATTGTGAGTTGTTGCTTATGTTCTTTAAGACACAAGTAAGTCTGCTCCCAAAATTTATTAATGAGACTCACGTCTTTAAAGTCTTCATGTAGTCTTTGGAAAAACTCAATTTCTAACGCAAATGCTGGTCAGTCCATCGGATTCGTCGTCATGTCCACTATATGCGAACAATCTATCTCAAAGCGAATTGAGGTTGTCCTCATGTTTTTAATGCATGAAACTTCCCACAATAAGCTTTCCATCTCAGCATGTAAGGTTGAGAGGCTTCTATTGCACACCCGTAATCCAAAAATTCAGAACCCATTTGATCCTTAAGACTCCACCCTAGGCCACTAACTCTGCAATTATCGATCCATGATGCATCAATTTGGAAAGTAGGGATTCAAGGTATCCAAGGGGGCACTGTCTCAACCTCTGTAGTAGGAGGTTCATCATGATCTTCATTTGCTTCCTCCTTTTCGTTAGCCTTTCTCTAACATTTTGCCTCAATAGACACAAGTTGGAGAGTGTCAATCGGGGTTACAGCTTTCCCATTAAATATTTTGTCGTTCCTCGCCTTCCAGATGTATCAATAGATCCATGGGAAGTTATCAAATTTTGGTTTCATTGGAGCCACTATTTTCTCTTCCAAACAGAAAATTCATGTTTTGGTATATTGATGTACTCGGGAAGTAACCCGAAAGGGACAGAGAGTTCGATAAATCCAAAACCTGCAAGGCTAAGGGGCATTCAAAAAGAAGATGATTAATTGAATCCACTGGGCCAGTATATCTAGGACAACTCTTATCGGTGCCCAGGTGTCTATAAGTGAGTCTCTCTACAGTCTCCACACAATCCGAGATAGCCTACCACAAGAAATGCTTCATCTTACTTGGGCCTTAATCTTCCACACATGGCTCTGTAGGCCTCTGATACTCGGTTCTAGAACCCGTTCATGTGTAAGAGAGAATTTGGATGATCGAAGTTTTTCATAAACAGATTTGACCGAGTATGCTCATGATTTTATGTGGCTCCATACATATCAATCCACAGCCAAAGAGCGAGAAATTTTTAGCCCAAGTATCAATGGGATTAGGTGGAACAATTCCCGTAAAAGCTAGAGATCCCACTCCTTGGTATCATTTCTAATAAAGGAATGAACAAGGATTTGGGGCTATTTGTAAACAATGTGGCCCGCAGGTCTAGGTGGTCGAGCAACTAAGTATTGGACCCAAGACTCACTCCAAACTCTTGGATCTCGACCCGTACCTATTGTCATCCGCAAGCCCGAAATGAGTAGAGGTTTTGTTGTCCTGATACCACACCATTCAAACGATGGTGAGTACATTCTTTGATCTTCCAAAGAAGAGGTGTGATTTTAGTATCTTCCTTTCAGAACTCGTACCAATAGGGAATTTGGAAAATGAATTAGTTTCCACAATTATTTTGTAAGAAGCTCTATGTTGAAGTCATGGAGATCTTGAAATCCTACCCCCCCCCCCCCCAATATCCTTAGGGGTACAGATTTCATCCTATGCAATCCAATGTAAGTCTATGCTGTTTTGTTTTGAACTCTACCAAAAGTTAGATATTGTGCTTCTTAGTTTGTCAATAATGCCTTGTGGAAGTAAGAAATACGATATCACAAATGTTGGAACTGTTTGAGCCACAAATTTTACTTGAACTTGTTTTCCTCCTTTTTGATAAGAGTCTTGATGACCATGTGTTGGCTCGCCCATTGAGTAGATCTTGTACAAAGGAGAAAACTTTCATCTACGAGCCACATATTTGTTTGGGTAGTCCTAGGTACATCCCCATGCCTCGATCCGAAGAAAAAAACCAGGACATTTTTAATATCTTGTCTCAAAGACAGATCCATTCGGTTTCCAAAAACCATAGAGGATTTTTCCGCATTTAATCTTTTTCTTGATGCTCTCCCATATATATCTAGAATGTCTATGATCTCCCTGCATTGGCTTAATTCTGCTTTATAAAAGAAAAGACTATCGTCTGTGAAAAGAAGATGTGAGATATGTGAACTCTCCCTAGTAACTTTGAGGCCTACTATCTTCTTCTCAGCTTCCTCATTACTGCGTTTTATCACATGACAATTAACCTAATGTGCACGCTACCACAATCGAATGGTATATTGATGCAGAACTTTAGGATCGAATCTACAAGGAACTAGTGATCTATAACACTAAGAATACACAAACTTTCTTAATCTAAGCAAATAGAAAGATAGATGATTGTAACAAGTTATGATCCTAGAAATATAAACAAGGTGATTTCAAATTCAGTCAAGAAATAAGTGCAAGAACTAAATTTTCAATCAAATGCTAAGGATGGATCCATGGAAAAAGATAATTGATATAAAATGATCAAGGTTCAATCTAGGATGTTCAAACAAAACAATCAACAAGTCTATAGGTCTAGATCTCATTCAAATAGATTAATTCACTCTCGTGACAATAATCCGTATACTAATCATGCATTAAACATCAACTCTCGTTGGCCTAACACATTCAAACATGCATAAATAACAATTTTACTAACCATTTAGCATCTCTAACATTAATTCTTATTGACCAGACATGTAAAAGACAATATTATGTTGGTTCAAGCATTTTATCAAACACCTTTCGGGCATAAAAGTATTTAAGATCTAAATCAACTTGATCAAGATTAATCTAGCATTAAAAAAACCTAATAAGCATATAACAATATTAATCAAGCAAGAAACATCCTAAATATCCACTTAATCACCCTAATCTACTTAACCCATAAATCACAAGGTGACTATTCACTAATGTTCATGAAAACCCTTAAAACCATGGTTGATTCAAGGCTAATCATGTTAATGAGCAAGATGAACACGACATAAGATGAAGAACTTCCTTAAAATGATCAAAAGATTCAAGCTTTTATAGGATTAGACATATTCTTAAGAGAAAATGAGATATCCTAGGGTTTTGGCCCTAGAAACATATATATAGAGGTCCTAAAATCAAACCAGATCAGTTCACATTGAACCAAGTCAAACAAGAAATTAAGTCACAAACGCAATTTTGTTGATTGCAATCGCCAAACGCAGGTCACTAATCGCGTTTTCGACCGCGATTGACGACCATGTTTGGTCTTCTTCCTCCAACCGCGGGCTGCTCCATCTGCGTTTATACTCCGCGGTTCTCCCTGGAGCTCTCTGCCATGAATCCACGGACTTCTCCTAGCCGCGGCGAGCCTCCATGGTGACGCCTCATGATTTGAATATAGTGATGTTCGTTTGGCAAACGCAGCTTTCTGCGGCTGCGTTAAACGCAGATTGTTGTTGTTTGTTTAGCAGACGCAAACGCAGCCGCAGCCGCAACCGCATATTGTTGTTCATTTTGACGACGCATGACGTTAACGCTGACGCAAGAAATTGACGCTGAACGCAGAGTGTTGTTCGTTTGGCAGACGCTGCGTCGAGATCGAGAGAGAGCTTGAGTTCTGCTTTGAATCGGAGAAGAGAGAGAGCTCAAGAGCATGCGGTGAAGGGGAAACTAGATGTGCGTCTGAGTCTATTAGGGTTAGGTATTTTGGTAAATAATGAGTTATGTTAAGGTCAATACTATAAATACGTTAAATGAACGCAGAAGTTAAGTCTCGATCGCTGATTTAATCAGCGTTCTGATTTTCTTTAACGCATGACGCTGCGTTTGCCGCAGACTCAGCCGCACGCCCACGTCGATGAAACGAACAAGCTTGTATGAAAAATATAGCCGCAGCCGCAAACACCTGCTTCGATGAAACGAACAACATCTCTGCCTCGTTTCCGCAGTCAAGCTTAGTCCGCGTCGGTGAACCCGTGTGCGTTAATGGTCTGTGTGAGTGCAGGTCACTTCGTCTCCTCCCGCCGTGGCCGTTTTCATATTCGTCGTCGTCCGTTCACTTCCATCTACCATCACCACACCAATCTCGTGGTTCAAACCTTAGATTGAGTCGAAGCCATCAACCACAAGATCTCTAGTTCAAGACGTCTCCTCGCTGTTGCTCAGCTCCGCCGTGGCCGTGCTCGCAAAGGTTCGCCGTCATCAAGCTCCGGATACAAAGAAGAGAAAGCTCGTGAGCTCCAATGGCTGATTTCTCCTTTGATTTTCAAATTAAATCCAATTAACCTTTGATAATGTCCAAATTAACTTTTGATTTTCGCCCTAAACTTCCAATTGTGCACTCCAAACCCTGTCAAATGCAACTATGTATGCAAATGCAATATAAAGACCTAAATGTAATCTAGAATGATAATAATAAGCTAAAATATGAATCTAATATTCATGAAAAACAAGAGATATCACTTCCACTCCGTTTAGAATCGAGATCAACGCTTCTGTCACAGGATGAAAAAAATGGGGAAATGTGATCTCTTTGTCTCAATCCCCTCCTTAGTAGGAACCGCCCTATTGGTTCTCCATTGACTAAAACATGGTATGTGTTCGAAGTGACGCAACACATAATGAGGTCAACCAGTCTCTCATCAAAATTCATCTTCAACATCAAAGCTGCAATGAAGCTCATTCCACTTTATCATAAGCTTTGCTCATATATGTTTTAATACCCATAAATTCTGCCGTACATCTCTTGTTTGTCCGTAAAAGTGAAAAATTTCTTGCGTAAGCAGAATGTTATTAGTAATCAAACAATCAAACGTTTTTTCACGAAGGCAGATTGCGTCTCTAAGATCAAACTCGGGATAACCCTTATTAGTCTCTAGCATAATAGTATGGAGATAATCTTGTAGCTCACATTGCAGAGACTAATAGGTCTAAACTCAGTCATCTCACGAAGTTTATTCTTCTTGGGGATGAGACAAATATTCGCCTGGTTCAGATGTGGGCCAAAGCTTTCATGGTGAAGAAATCTTTCACAAGTCTAATAATATCTTGGCGCATCTCACACCCGAATTTTTGATATAATTTACTAGTTATGCCATATAGTTCAGGTGCTTTTTTTGGGTTGATATCAAATAGAGCTCTCTTTATCTCCAATTATGTTGGTTCCGCTAGCAGTAACTTGTTGTCAGCGGGAAACACCTTTCCAAAAATAAAGCGAACTGAGGTATCTAGGTCTGATGGTGAAGAAGTAGAGAAGAAATCTCGAAAGTATTGAAAATCAATGTTCACCACGTCAATTGCACTCTCTACCAACCTCCTATGCCTATCTTTGATACTGACATGTGATTTTGGGCTCTCTGTTGCTTTGTAATGGCATGGTGAAATTTTGTGTTTCTGTTTTCATCTCTATGCCACTGATTTCTGCTCTTTTGTTCCCATAAAAAATTTTCTTCTTTAAACACCAATAATCAATTGTCTTCTCAATTCTTTCTAACTCTTCCATTGTAGAATTATCATCATCTTGGGCCAAATCTATCTTAGTTGTTTAGAGAAGAATTCAATGGATTTTGCTTCCTCCAAGTACTAATTTTGCTTCCCCATGAGGTAACTTTTTGATGAAAATTTTGGACTAGAATTTTGTCAAATTGTCCCTATCTCAAAATTACTACTTCCCTAAATCTTGGTTTCCCGATCCATCTCTTGTCGAATCTGAAATTATTTCTTGTCCTCCTAACACTGGAGTAGATCCGTGCTAGGACTGGTATGTGGTATGATCCCCATAGTCGTAAGAATTCCACAACTGTATGGGTAAATAAAACGTGCCACTCTTCATTTGCCACTGCTCTGTTTAGTTGCATTTAACTTTTCCTAAACGTCTTTTTCCCACCCACGAAAATGAATTTCTTTTATATGGCAAGCAAAGCATTCCACAATTTTCTAACATGATTCAGAAAGGGAAGAATGAGCTCTCTAAACGACGCCTTCCTCTTCTCATGGTTTCCGGTGATCTCATTAAAATCTCCAATCATGAACCATGTTTCACTTTGGTTTGTACTCATGTGTGACAATCATTCCCAAACCAAGTTCCGATGTCCAACAACATGATCACCGTACACAAAATTCATAAAGATCGCATGTCCTTCAAGTCTAGTTTCAATATCAATCATTTGCATATCCGCATACAAGATAGTAAGTGAAGTATCATCCATATAAAAAAAATGCTAGACCACCGTTTCGTTCACGAGGCTCAAAGGTATAAACTTGATTATAACCATAAGATACTTGGAAATTTTGCAAATATGACGATTGATTTTTATCTCTAATAAAAAAAGAAATTTTGGTCGAAAACAATGATATAACTCATCAAGATGTTTCTTTGTCAGATCGGCTCCTACTCCTTGACAATTTCATGCCACCACCTTCATTTTACAAAATTATTGAAATTTATATGTATACTTTACACGTCCACACTAGTTAAAAAAAAAGCTAATGTGATGAGTCACAACAAACTGCTTGTTGAAATGGAAGGTGTCAGCCGTCGTGGGTAGAACCTGTAGCACCGGAAGATCTTAGCACTAGGCTAGAATTAGAGTTTAGAGACCTATTGCACTTGCACCATTGTAGAAATGCCATATACCAGGGGCAGACGTTGCAAGGCTGGAGCTTTCCAGTAACTAGATCTGTCTTTGGTGTTTGGGAGCTGAAGCGATGGGGACACTGTCTTAGCATAAACGTTGTTGACGTGATTATTTTAAGGTATCAAAGACGTTCACTGTAGAGTTAAACTGAAGCAAATAATTGTAAACGTCGAGATCTTGAGCACAAAGTGACGCCACTAGCGTCCATCACCACCAGAGCAAATCCAAATGCTCAACCCAAGCTTGACGGAGCTCAGCGGTTGAGGCAGCAACCGAAGATCTCCTCCCAATTTACATTACCATTTTCCTGGTCCAACAAAACCGGTTGATGACTTACTCTTAACCAGTGGAATTACTCATGTATTAATTTATACCAAATATTCAGCATCAAACTCCCACGTTTCAACAGCTTATGCAAATTCATGTGTCCATAAATTTTTTATGTCTTTTTGACTCTCTTTCTTATATGAATTCGTATAAAATAACAATTACCCGAAACGTGACAATTAGGTATTATAGTCAGCTTCGCAAGAGATTTGTCATGTATGTGTATATTGTTTCAAAGCGATTTATTCATTATATAATCTTACAAACGTGACAGTGCAACAAACCCACGACAAAGACATGATTATCATAGTACTGTCAAAACAAATGGTAGAGTGATGTCCAAAACATTCCTTCCGAAATAGATGACAAGTCTAAACCAAAAGACGTAATATGTTATAGATTGTGACGTGTGATATGATACGCAAATCAGTGTAGTCCGTGAGAGTGTCCAACACCTGGGCTGTTGCCGGGATTCGTAGGCCTAAAGTCTGTAGGGTGTGTGATGGATGCCTTTTGAAGAACACTGCGTCGTGTATATGTGACCACTATGTCAAAATTCTCAGCCTCAGGTTTCTTATAAGTTGCCTCAATCTCTAACGAAGTAGTCTTCAAATGTCTCTCTTCTGTATTCTGAATTCCATGCAAAACAGCCAATCCAAGGAAAAAATAAATGTAGAAACAGTCTTGTTCGACATTCCCATAGAGTCACGGACAAAATCGAGAAAATATAAGAATGTGCAAGACTAAGAACCAAGAAAAAAGAAATTTATGTTAGATTCAAGAACATAAGATGGAAATAAGAGGAATGGGATATTCTGTATTTATAAATATAATTAAGGAGATGAAGCTTTCATTGCCTAGCATTGTTTTAAATGTGATTCAAATAGGGAAATGATGATGTTTTATGATGTCTGAGTATATAATGTGATCCAGGTGGTTCATACTTCCATATGTTTCCAAGTTTGCATGCTGCTCTCTTATGTATACATGGCCCATGCATTGACACGCTCAGTTTTTTTGGTCCACATGTACAGTGGATTGAGGAAAATAGCTATTTAGATCATGGCCGTGGTATGCAAAGATTCATCTGGATTGTCTTTTTTTTCTTTTTGCTAAAGATTATTGGGGATTACTTTGACAAACATGACAATAAAACAGCATTTCATATTGTTGAGCTGTTAAGGCAAATCTTTTGGATCCGATCTTTGATTCTCCTAACGGGGCTGCATACGTAAGCAAAGGTTTTCATTAAGGATATTTTGAAGAGGAATACTTTATCATAGACTTGAAAAATCACTAAAATAGTGTTCAAAAAGAAAAATAATCAAAATAAATTTTATTAAAAAGATAAAAATATACGTTTATATCATTTGGGCTAGATAATCTAGACTTAAGATTTAAAATTATGAAGTAGAGTTTTAGAAGTGGAGCTTAAAGTTATTATTTTTTAAAATATTAAAAATTTTAAAATAAAAGAAATTATTTGGTTCATTTTTTTACAAAAATTCATTTTTTTAAAAAAATATATTTTATGACAAATACTTCAAAAAAAATATTTAAAAAATTTGCCATGTTTTAAATATTTTATATCCTCGTTTATCTTATTTTAACCTTTGTCACCGTTTCATATTTTTATAAAATGAGATTGAAATTCTAATGTGTACATCATCCTAACATATCAAACTTATTATTTTTGTCCCATAGATGAAATAGAGACAACACAAAAAGTAAGGGTACTTCATAAATTGATTTACGGAAACTGCTAAATTCTTCTATCATATTTTCATAAGTACTCTATTCAGAGTATTTACCTAAATACATTCCGAATAGAATAAGTGCTAATTTCTGTAAGAACCCTATTATTTTGCCACATAAATTTATGAAGTAAGCACCGGTTAAAGAGAAGGTTGTTGATATTTAAGAAGAAAGAGTTTACCAAAAGAAAAAAAATTAAGTAGAAAGAACATGAGAGTGTAACTGCATATCAGAGTTTCAAATCAAGCTGAGCAGTAGCATCTAGGCCTGGGCAAAAAAATCGGAACCGAAGAACCAAACCGGAATCGAACCGAAATATCTGAACCCGGAACCGGACCGATCGAGACCCTCAAATACCTTAATGGTTCTTATATTTATATATCCAAAATAACCAAACCGAATCGGAACCGAACAGATAACCGAACGGGTACTCAAATATATAAAACATTAATTATATATATAATATACTTATATATATATATATATATATAATTTAAAATTTGATTAAAAGTATCCAAAAATAGTTGAAGAAAACTAAATTATTATAAAGTATTTGAACTACTTAAAAGTATCTTAAAGTATCCAAATATTTTTATCTTAGATATCCAAAGTAGTATGAAAAATTCAAAAATTTTATTCGAATTATCTTAATTATTCAATATTCTACACAAAATATTGATATTTAACCTGAACATCCGAACCGGAACCAAAACTAAATGGAAACCTTTTTTTTGGATATTTTGGTTCTTAGTTTTATTATCCGAACCGAATCGAACCAAAAATAAACCAAGTAGTATATGGGTCCTCTTACCTCCTACCAGAATTACCCGATATTTGAAATACCCGAACTGAACCGAACCGATACTCGAAATTTCCAGGCCTACTAGCATCCATGCGTAAGATGGATCACCATCCACTATGGCTTGTCCCCGAAAATACTACACATGCTAGGTTCCCTAGTCTATCGCCTACTCTTTGTTTTTATGATTATATATAAAATGTCGTTATCAATGTATCCAAGTATGTAATTAGACAGCCAAGTTTAGTTATCGAATTTTATTTTTTATTTTGTCAGCGAGGAAACACTGAAAACTTACAGACAAAGTATTCATACCACTCATAAAACTGGTATTTTAGTTTATTAAGTGATATGTGGGATCTATTATTAAAAAAAAGAAATAAAAAGGGTATAAAACCATAAAATTAAAGGGTCATTACATTAAGGTATATGGAAACTTACACTCCTCCGAATCAAAATAATGCATGTTTTTAAATTTTTCACATATACTAGAGATTTTCGAGGAT
This sequence comes from Moricandia moricandioides, assembly GCA_905132885.1. Taxonomy (NCBI): domain Eukaryota; kingdom Viridiplantae; phylum Streptophyta; class Magnoliopsida; order Brassicales; family Brassicaceae; genus Moricandia; species Moricandia moricandioides. The sequence continues at coordinate 107,517 of CAJHQQ010000546.1, forward strand.
TTTCATATAAGTTTTAATTATATTAAAAAATTGCACTTATATTTAAATATTAATTATATTACAATTGATCTTAAACTATTAATTTAATAGAAAAATTAAATTTGTTTTTATTTATTTATTACCTTGTCTAACAAATTTCAAATAATTTAATCATAATTTGTTGTTTGTAATTACTTGAAATTATATATATATATATATAAATGAGTAAGATGGAAATCATATTCCGGCCTTGTCCCAAAGATATTAGTCTTTACTTTTATGTTGGTTTATAGTTTTATGATTTATTTTAACGTTGTAGTCTGGTGTTTAAAAAGTTATATATATGATGAAGATTTAATTTAATATTCACAATTTTTAAATTACATATGAAGATTGTTGCTGATTGAATATAATTTGAAGTAGTGGTGACAATGTTGGTGTTCTTGGTCCAAGTCTTTAAATAAGTCTCCATATGTGTCTATATAATGTTTGTTTGTTTTTCTATATTCCTTTGATACATTTTTCTATTTTTTCATGTCTCATTTTTTCTATAAATATTTACTTTAGAAAATTCTCATACCAATTTTTGTTGTAAATGTGAGACAGTAATTTTATTGTGAGTGTAATGTTATCTGTTTTTATTTTAAAAAGTGGGTCATATTTGGTTAACAAGAAGAATAGTAAAATATATATCTTACATATTGAATGTAGGCTAAAAAGTTTTAATATGTTAAATTTATTATTTTGTATGACATATATTCAAATTAGGTTTATCTATTAATTTCTTATATAAAACTAAAAGGATATTATATATCCATTTTAATATTTTTAATTTTTTGTGTTTGTATTATTTGAAGCCAGTTGCTAGGAATTCTAAGGCATTTTTCAATAAGTGTATTGTGTTTCTTTCTCTTTTTTTTTGTTTTTGTGTTACTCTCGTTGAGTTTTGTCTTCACTAATTTACATGTTTATGTACTTTCTAGCTAATTGATTCATGTGCATTTAAATATATTACACTTACGATTTCTGCGTAAATGTTAGTAAGTTCGGAGAATTATTTGTTTCTCCAGTCAGATCCAAACTATGCTTGATCACAAGGTATTAGAATTCCTAGCAACTGGCTTCAGATAATACAAAGGTTATGGTGAAAACTCAGGGAACTTTTTCTGAAAGTCATAAAGGTATTCCCAAGTTTCATTGTCTTCACTCTCTCCCTCCCATTTCACCAAAACCCTTGTAGCTCCTTGACCATTTCGATTCATCATCTCACTTCCCAAGAAACTCTCCGGTGTCTTAACCAGTGTATCCTGGAAAATGGTAGGTAACTGATTTGTGGAAGTTGCAGTACCCACCAACCTCTTAAGTTGTGATATGTGAAAACAAGATGATTCTCGAATAGATTGAAAAATCCAATTTATAGGCCACACTACCATGCTTGTACAAGATCTTGTAGGGTCCAAAAAACTTGGGAACAAGCTTCTGAGATCCCCTTGGCACCAATGATTTCTGGAAATATGGTTGCAAGTTGACAAACAACCAGTCTTTAATCTCAAAACTCCTTTCACATGTTTATCTGCCTTCTGTTTCAAACGATGTTGTGTTATCAATAAATGAAACTTAAGTAGCAGTATCATATTCTCTCTTTCCTCCAAACACTTAGCAATCACTTGTACTTTCGATTCACCATCAAGGTAAGGAAGATGAACTGTTGGTGGTTGACCATAAACAACTTCATAAGGAGTGGTTTGTGTAGCAGAGTGAAAGTTTGTGTTGTACCAATACTCTGCTAACGCCAACCATTTGCTCCAGAGATGTGGGTTATCACTTGTAATACATCTAAAGTAAGTTTCCACACATATATTTAAGACTTTTGTCTGCATGTCACTTTGTGGGTGGTAAGCCTTAGAGAGATTGAGAGTACACCCTTGCAAAGAGAAAAATTCTTGCCAAAATTCGCTGAGAAATACAGCATCTCTATCAATAATAATTGATCTTGGAAAGCCATGTTGCATGTATACTTGATCCAAGAAAACCTAAGCGACAGAAGATGAAGTATACGGGTGAGACAAAGCCATGAAGTGAGCTGCTTTTCTCAATATATCGACTACCACAAAGATCACTGACTTGCCATAAAGAAACTGGTAACCCATCAATGAAATCCATTGATATATCGATCCAAACAGCTTGAGGTATAGGAAGAGGTTGCAGTACTCTTGGAGAAGCTGCATTATCATACTTACACTGTTAACAAACTCCACAACTCCGTAAATATGATTGAACATCCTTCGCCAACCCTTTCCAATAGAATAAGCCTTTAACCCATTGTACTGTCACATATCTACCAGAATGACCGTTCTGACTTGAACAACGCAACCAGCCAAGAATATAATTTCTCAACTCCAAGTTATCAGGTACCACAATCTTGTTCTTTCTCCTGAGAATTTCCTGAGACCAAGAGAAATGCTTCTTAGGTTTCGGATCTTTCTTCAACTGATCAATGATCTCAGCTAGCATTATATCATGCGCATAAGAATCCATAATTTGCTTGCAACAAGTCACACTGCAGGACTGTCATGGCCATGTGAAGAATTTCTTATCCCACTACTCTTGATAAAGCATTTGCTGTAACATTATCTTTTCCTTGTTTGTACTGTATCTAGTAATCAAACTCCAACAGCTTGGGAAGCCATTGTTATTCAACTAGAGTGTTGAGGCGTTGCTCTAACAGATACTTAATGCTTCTTTGATCTGTTATGATCACAAAGTGGTTCGTCAAAAGATAATGACACCAATTTTGAACCGCAAACACCACTGCGAGCAACTCTTTCTCATAGTTTGAGAGATGTAACTGCTTCCCTTTTAAATGGCGACTGATGTATGCCAACAGATGCCCTTCCTGCATCAAGACAACGTGCAAGACGTTCGTATGACACAAAGGCAAGCGTTCCATGGTCTGAATAAGGGTTACGTCCGAGTAATGCTCGGTACTTAGCCAAGAAAACAAGCAAAAAAGGAAAAGAAGCTGGACCGAGCTAAGGAAAGAGTGAGATGAGCTGGACGATGCTGGGTGAGCTGGACGGATCTTGTTCGATCTGGACGGAACTTGGGCGAGCTAGACTTAGCTCAGGCTGATTTCAGTAAGCTAATTCAGCTTGATCTGCAAGATAAGTCAGCTCGATAAGCTAGTAGACCCAGCTCAATCAGCTAGACCAACTGCCGGAGAGCTCAACTCAACTTGATGGAGTGTTCGACGGTTGAGCTAACTGGTTGGGTCGGGGTGGTTATCAGACCGATGGTCAGATCAAGTACGGATCCAAACTGGGTCAGCTGAGCTGAGGCACGTGGGGAAAGTGTGTTAGGCGGTTTTGGGACAAAGGGGCGCGTGTGGATAACCGTCCAGGCGGTTTCCACAAAAACAAAATTTCGCCCAAGGCAGTTTTTGGCCGAGTCTTATCTATATTTCGGGTCTTGGGATCAGTTTTCGACACAAAATTTCCTAAGGAAACTCACAAAATGATCAGAACACAAAGGCGAACAGAAAGAGAAGAACTTAGGCAATTTGAAGGAATACTTGATCGGAATCAAGCCAAGAAGGAAATCCGACTGCAACGTCTTGAAGAAAGATACAACAATGAGTCCGAAAGAGAAAGAACTGCGTGCTGGGAATGGGACACCAGAGCGTGCATCTAAGGTGAGTGGATGAACTAGATAAGATTTTTCCAAGACCATCAGGTGAATTCAAACGTGTTAATGGACGATCAAACTAAATGGTTACATCCTTCTCTCTCTATACTTGATCATATCCTTCTTTTCCTGCATGAACAATCAAGTATCTTGGTCTTAGGCCCGGGAAATGGACCTTGGCTGTAAGCCGGTCCGATTCATGCGATCTGATACTTAAGTATTGGATCCGATAGATCATGGATCATAGACGGTTGGCTTGATCAGGTTATGGTCGATCCGAATGGTTCAGCAAGTAAGACGGATTGATCTAAATCCGTAAACTGAACCTGATCGATTTGGCTAAGGGACTGGAAAAGGCGAATGTTATTAGGAGAATTTTGGTATGAACTTAGAAGGAACCCAGATTAATGTTGCATTTACTAGAAATTGACTGATAAGTTATCAGACAAATACTTATGTTTTTGTTGGTTTCAGGACATGATGGTGATTATGGGAAGGAAATGTCTTAGCCGTGAAGACTTGAGGCCGTGTATGGATGGGTGGTTTAATTGACTAGTTTAGGCTCGTTGTACATTGTATATCTTACAAGGCAAACTTTCATTGTAAATGAATCCTTGCCATATATAAAGAAATCAGTTTATCTTATTGCATATTGACTCTAATACATTGAATCACAGAATTAAATGAACTGGATGATAAAGGAATAAGGCTTAAAACTTGACTGGTCGGCCTGGATAATCCATGGTCATACTTAAGGAACCTCACTAGTCTAAATGTCCGGGTTAGGGCGCTTTAAGTTGGTATCATAGTGATATACCTTGTTATTTACAAGTTTTAGACTATCATTTGGACCCTATTTGGAGTCTACTATGAGTTTGATTGGCAGAGCATTAGCATAAACATTATACTCTTTATTATCCAATCAACATTAATCACAAAAGCATTTAAAAAAGCATTTACAAGATGCTAATGCTCTCAAAATGCTTTCTGCTCTCTGCTCAATGCTCTCATGTGAACCTTTTGGTAGAGCATTTGGAGTTAAAATATATAAAAACTTATAAATAATTTTATAGAACTAATTTATTATTATTTAAAATATAAAAATATGTTTATAATAAAAATTAAATAAAAAATAAAGCTGCATTTAAATATTTCACATTTAGAATATAATATGATTTATATAATTACACATATCATTCATTATTTTTAATAATAAAACATAATATAATATATATTTATATATTATAAATATAAAAATATCTATATTATTTAATAATAAATAAATTATATATCATATATTAGTTTCTATGGTAATTTTATATATGAATCACTTACTATTCTACCAATAAATAAATATCGATAGTTCATATATAAATTATATATAATTTATTTATTTTATTTAATAATATCAAAATTTATGTTTATATCCAAAAATAAATTTCATATTTTTAAACATTTAACCTTTTCTAAATAATATTATTTTACATTTAACATATAATTTAATTTATATATATAAATAAGATTCATTATTTTTAATATTAAATATAATATTATATATATATACATATATATTATTTTAAAATAAATATATTATATATTAGCTTTTATGATAATTTTAAATTGTATAATGCTACTGCTCTCCCAATCAATTTTTAAAAAACTTTAATAAAAGCATAAAACTTTTGTAGCATACTTCTTCTACAACATACTGCTTCTATAGCATACTGCTACTGATTTATAATCAGTTGTTCCAATCGAGGCCTGCGTATGTCTAGACTATATTTTAGACAGGCCAAGATGCGTTTTGGAGCATTATGGAAATAATGAAGGTTGTTAGAGCATTCAAAGGAGATATCTAGTAGTTGATGAGATAAGTCCGAGTCGAAGTCAAGCATGACCATCAATCGACGGAGCATCCTTGTTTTCGATCGACAGAGCATCCTTGTTTTCGATCGACAGAGCATCCTTGTTGTCGATCGACGGCCTATTCGCAGGAGTATTGGCCGACTTCAAGCCTAAGTCAAGACAAATTACGAGAATGCCCTTGAACGAGTTTTGACCTAGTTTATAAAGGTTCTGCCATTGTTTAGGCAAAGAGAGAGATTTCATATTACACAAAGTATTTTTTACAGATTTTTAGTTTTCTTAGTAGTTTTAGGGGAGAAGATCTGAACTCCTTCAGAGATTTGTATTGGAACCCATTATTTATTCTATGCATTATATTATTCAGTCTATCATGCCTTCTATGATTATGTTTGAGTAATTCTCTTGTTAGACTAGGGCTTATAATGGTATTGATGAATTAGCCCCAAAATAAGATTGCTAGGATGAAGAGATATGAATCTTTGGAATTGTGTTTAATGCTTGCGTTCTAGAGTAGCTAACTAGAAACCTGAACTTAGGACATTGACAACTACGAGAGTAAGTTCTGTGCCAGAATTGATTCCACTGAGCTAGGTTGTTAGATACATGCGAGAGCTGGTTTAATTAACCTAGCTGGCCAATTTCTTGTCTGATAACCATCGATCGATCTCAGCCTTAGCCATTGATCGATGGTCGACTCCTTTGTTCTCATACAAGAGTTAGAATGAGAGGGGGTCAGATCTGCATCCTATCCACTATAATTCACTTGCCTTCTTTTTTTTCCATATTTGAATTAACTTAACTTATTTAAACAATTTCCTTTTCCGATAAACATACAATAAACCTCCTATATATAGCTTTCCTAGCTTAGCCTTTAGGAATACATAAATCTATTGTGTGTCGTCGCTCTCTGTGGATTCGATCCCTAAGTACTACAATTAGACCTCTCTTGGCAAGAGTAGTTTGTAGGGTTAATTTGATAGACTATCTGCTTTAAAATAAACGTTCTTGCATGCTGTCACATAGGATGCTTGATTCTAGGATAGTTGGGTTATGGGGAAACCACTCATCCGGCTCAGGTCTCACGGTAATGTTTTGTTTAGCCTAGGATGTGTTATATATGTTGCAGTGATTCGCTAACATATTTTATCCTGAGGCTGTAAAAACCAAAACCGGAAAGGGAAATAAATCCAAGGGAGTGAATGAAACAAGTCAAGGGGTTGATGAGGGTGTGAACCCCTTGAACATAAGTCCAATCAAACCTGAGATTGGACAAACGGAAGGGGGGACACCGCTGGTTCATACTAACCTTGGAGAGACTCGGTCTGTGGATCCACAAAACCGCGGCCAGAATCAGCATGAAGAGGAAGTCGTGGAATCCTCTAATGCCGTACATAACTCGACTCCACCGGGTGTAGTTGATGAAACTGTGGGATGAAGGGATCAAAACATGGGACCTTTCATGAGATATGTGTTAAGTGCGCTAAAAACGCTGGCTACTCAGATCACCGCACTGACCCAAGCGGTTACACCACGGGTGAACTTTTCAGTGAGTCAGGCAACTCAAATCCCCATTGCTATACCTTTATTCAATGGATGGGTTAGAGAGACGGATGAGGTAGTCGAGATCGATCCACAAGTAAGGGCTGTGAAAAAGGTGGATTATCTGAGTGTACTGGAACACATATCCCGCATGGGAACAAAGCATTTAAGGGTAGTACTGATCCGGTTGAGGCGGATGAATGGAGGAGTCGTTTGATCCGAAACTTCGAATCCACTCGCTGCCCAAATGACTACAAGAAGGACATTGCGGTCCAGTTTCTGGAAGGGGATGCGCATAGCTGGTGGTTGGCTCTAGACAAACGCACAAGAGGGTGTATTGAGAATATTGAGGACATTGAGTACGAGTTCAACTGCAAGTACTTCCCAAACGAAACATGGGATCAGACTGAGACAAAATTTCTGGACCTAACCAAAGGTTGCAGAACTGTCTGGAAATAGGAAGAAGAGTTCAGCCGAATCAGACGGTATGTGGGGAAGAAACTGGAGGAGGAAGCAATACAAGTGTGTAAATTCTTCCGAGCCCTATGGGTTGAACTCCGCACCCACTGCTCTGTTTGTACCTTCAGCATTGTCTCGAAGTTGGTTGAAAGGGTGGCTTTGCAGGAAGCTACTCTTGCTGAAGAGAACCGTGTCAGGTCTCACTCCCATCCGTCTTCGATTAGAAAGGCAATCGATCGGAAGAGGAAAAGGGATCAGGTCGATGAAGGACATAGGACTTCTGGAAATTGATCTGAATGCCCCAAGTGCGGTAAGAGGCACGGGGGTGAATGTTGGAGGGTGATGAACGCTTGCACTAGATGTAGCAGCAAGGACCATGCGACCCAAAACTGTCCAAAAATGGACCAAGGGCAAGGAAAAGTGACTAGTGATGATGCTAAGTCTTGCTACCATTGCGGAAAGACTGGGTATTTCAAGAGAGAATGCCCAAAGTTGCAAGTGGAGCAGAAGAGGAACCGCGTGGATGTAGACAGCTCGGCCCAAGGCAAAGGGCAGACTGTGACACAACAGGTGTATGAGCTTTCGAAGAATTCTGGCGAGGCTAGCACCTTCCAAGCAATCACTGGTACGTCAGTAAGCCTTGACCTATTCTATTATTACATTACATTGTATGGAACATAGAATGGGTAGATACTTAGCCTACAGAATGATTGTAGGAACCATAAGTATTGGTGGTGTGGATACACACGCACTTTTCGATTCTCGGGCAACACATAGCTTTGTAAGTCTAGATATGATTGGGAAGGGGATGTTCCAGAAGGAACTTGACGGGTGTTTTGGCATAGTAAATTCAGCTGGTGGGCAGGTCATGCATTCACTAGGGCAAAAACATTATGGTTGTGATCCAAGGCAAGAGTATACATGTGAATTTAGTAATAGTCCGCCTTAAGAATCATAAAGTGATCTTAGGCATGGACTGGTTGGGAAAATATTGGGCCACTCTGGACTGCCACTGAGGGCGAGTTTGGTTTGAGAGTGGGGCTGGACCGACTGAGTTCCAAGGGATAAGGCCGACTTTGGGAAGTTTAGTGGTCTTGGCAATTCAAGCAGAACGGATGCTCGAGAAGGGCTGTGAGGCCTACTTGGCTACAATCACCATGATCGAAGTTGGGAAAGGTGTAGACCTTGGAGAGACTCATGTGGTCAATGAGTTCGAGGATGTGTTCCAAACCTTGTCGAGTTTACCACCTGATAGGTTGGATCCATTCAAACCAGGAACTACTCCATTGTCTAAGGCATCATGTCGAATGGCTCCGGCCAAAATGTCTGAGTTGAAGAAGCAACTTGAAGAATTAATGGAAAAGGGATTCATACGGCCAAGTAGCTCGTCGTGGGTTGCACCAGTTATATTCATAACGAAGAAGGACAAAAGTTTTTGTCTATGCATCGACTATGGGGGATTGAATCGGGTTACTGTGAAGAACGAATACCCATTGCCTCGGATAGATGAGTTTCTAGACCAACTAAGAGGGCGACTTGGTTTCCAATATCGACTTGGCATCGGGTTATCATCTAATATCGATTGAGCCAAGTGATGTGCGGAAGACAACATTCAGGACAAGGTATGGATACTATGAATTTGTGGTCATGTCATTCGGACTGACCAACGCCCATCTGCCTTCATGAAGATTATGAATGGCATATTCAGAGATTTCTTTGATGATTTTGTAATCATCTTTATAGAATGGCTAAGCGAGTAAAAACTCTTTGCAAAAATGAGCAAGTGCAGTTTTTAGCAAAGGAGTGCTAGATTCTTAAGACACATTGTGTCTGATGAAGGAGTCTCGGTTGATCCAGAAAAGATCAAATCGATCAAAGAGTGGCCAATACCACAAAATGCCATTGAGGTAAAGAGTTTCCTCGTGTTAGCTGGCTACTATAGGAAGTTTGTAAAAGGTTTTTCGAGTATGGATCAACCCATGACTCGACTAACCGGGAAGGATGTGAAATTCACATGTTCGGAAGAATGTGAAAAGTGATTCTCCACATTGAAAGATATGCTGACGAGTGCACCAGTTCTGGCCTTGCCTGAAACGAATGAACCTTATGCACTCTGCAAAGATGCATTTATATTCGGGCTTGGCTGTGTTTTGATGCAAAAAGTTAGAGTGATTGCCTATGCATCAAGGCATTTAAGGAAGCATGAAGGGAACTATCTGCATGACCTCGAAATGGATGCGGTGGTGTTTGCCTTGGAGATTTGGCTTTCCTATTTTTATGGAGCCAAGGTGCAGATCTTCACCGATCATAAGAGCAGGAACTACATTTTCACACATCCTGAGCTAAACCTCAGACAAGGAGATGGATAGAGTTTGTGGCTGATTATGATTTAGAAATTTGCTTATCATCTGTGAAAGGCAAACTTGGTCGCGAATGCATTAAGAAGGAGGTGAATGAATGTGTCAACAGAAAAGGAGTTTGAAGAGCTTGAAAGGATGATCCGGACATTGCATATCAATGCAATGTCTAAGGATCAAGAACCATGGAGTCTGAAGGCAGCAGACCAAGCAGATTTTCTCACAAGGATCTAGATTGCGCAAGGAAATGATAATAACTTGAAGAAAGTTGCTCAAAATGACAAGACCCAGTATCAAACGTCCAACATGGAATGATTTTGGTCAATGGACGGGTAAATGTGCCTAATGTCAAGGAGCTTAAAGAGAGATCCTGAAGCAAGCACATACGTCTAAATTCTCAATTCATCCCGGTCAGACAAATATGTATCACGACATAAAGAGATAGTATCACTGGATCGGTATGAAACGAGATGTGGCCAAATGGGTGGAGAAAAGCCCAATTTTCCAACTTGTCAAGGCCGAGAATCAATTTCCAAGTGGGCTGTTGCAGAACCTTCCCATTCTGGAATACAAATGGGATCATATCACAATGGATTTTTTTACTGGTCTTCCAACAACAAGGAATAAGAATGATGCGGTCTGGGTGGTCATGGACCGATTGACCAAGTATTCTCACTTCATCGCCATAAAGAAAACAGATGGAGTGGGAGAGATAGTCCAAAAATATATGGATGAGATAGTCTGGTTACATGGTGTACCGACCAGCATAGTCTCAGATATGGACCCTCGATTCACTTCCCATTTCTTGAAGGCTTTTCAGAAATCCTTGGGAACACGAGTGAGTATGGAGTTGGATTACTGGATAAAGGGCCGTGTTGGCCGAGTATTGTACTGGCTGATCAAAAGTATATCAGTGACTTACTGAGATGTTAGCATGGCTAACATACTGATTGTACAGGATGGCTCAATTGGGACTGAGCCGTCTCTTCTTGATACTTGGTCATGTGGGGATGGTTGGTTGAGTGACTAAGGAACAAGGGGATTCAGATAAGTGTCTGAACGATTTAATCTTGTTAAGGAAGGATGGATAAGAAGGCATGAAGATATCACAGATGGAACATCATGGATGGACACGCCTTCAGCCAAGCACTGTTAAAGTAAGGTACATGTTTATATTACTGCGATTATTAGTAAACTGCTAAGTTGCTGAATTAGACTTAGGGAACACTGTGTACTGAACTGGACCTCTTCGAGGAAAAATTAGAAAAAAAATCCTAAATATAGGGAAAAATCTGCAAAGGGCCATTTTGGGTCGAGGAAGAAGACCCATGGATGTACCAGCGGTAAGGAAATCCGGTTCGGGGTCTAAAAAGTGGTATCAGAGTGATTACGGTTCTAGGAAATAGACTTATGCAAGATTCAAGTTGATCTAGACCAAAAGGACGTGAATAATGCTAAGGGAGAAGCATTGAAGAACTGATTGAAAGACTTGATCTTGGGAATGATCTAAGTCGAAGCTGCACTTGTATGGGAGAGTTGTAATTCATAAATCTTTCTGGAAAAGAAACTGAAGTAAAGATCAATTGGGAAATGATCTTGTTGCTGATTAAAAGGTGTTGGAATACCAAGTGAGTTATTCTAAAATTTGTCTAAGTTATGGAACGACTTAGAGGTTCATTAAAGTCGGTGGATCCAAATTTTGAAGTGAAGAAACATGAATGATTGACTAAGAGTTTCTGAAGCTTAAGGAATGTTAAGCGTACTGAAGTCAAGATGAATCAAGTGGTTCGAGAAAGCCGAAGTTGATTCGGAAATGTCTAAGTAAGACAATGGGTTGTCAATGAACAAGGAGGTTGAAGGTGAAGACAAGGAACTGATTATGCTGGAACTGGAATGGAGATAACGTCCATAAGTGAAACTGATGTTTTACCTAAGGAAGTGATACTTCGGTGAACAAGTGTTCAAAGGAAAAGAGCTGAACTGATGAGCATGAATTGCATGTTCAGAAACTGAGTTGGACAGGTGGTGCGAGAACTGAAATGAAGGATGACCGAGAACGGACTGGAACTGATTAAAGCAATGGACGGATTGCTGAGAAACATAATCTGGCCGAATCAAAAGGATCGTGAAACTGAGATGGAGAAGTCGTCCATGGAAAAGTCTAAAAATGACTAAGGAATTGGTGCAAGAATTGGGAGTTAGAGAGAACTCAGATTCGTGAATATAGTATTATGGAGAATGCTTAGACGAATTTTAAGAATTTCAAGAGATGGACAAGCCGGTCCGAGAACTGGAACTAAAATTTCGATGAATGGATTCGCAAATCCGAGTAAGACTTACATGTTATCAAATGGCGATTGTAAACAAGTCTGGATATTGAGAACTAGACAAAGTAATCGTCAAGGGACTCAGCTCGATTATCGTAGTAGACTTGTACGGTTTGAGAGTTGAGGTTATCTTAACAAGAAATTGGAAGTCGGGTGTACTTGCCAAATACTAGTTGGGTGACCAAGAAACTACTTGGAGGTATCAGATGCTATAGACGATGGGTTATAGTCGGAGTGACTGAGTTAGTCTTGATGATCGGTTCCTTTCATGCGAGAGTCTAGATAAGTCTAAGTGCTTATTAAGGTGATGCTTACTAAGACTTAGCTAGATCATAAGATGGCTGCTCGATGACTTGGAATGATTATGCTAGACGAGTGACTGAGAGTTTGTTAGACATGGCGGCTTTTGGAGCCAAGTGGGTTTGCCAAAGCGTTCATGTGACTATGGATGTATGAACTTGGGAACCAGGTGGTTTAGCCAAGGCATATACTGATGTTTGTCTGTTCTGGCGTTTGTGGAAACCGATAGTTTTCAAGACATATGTGTTACTGTCATCGTGTGTTCTGTTCTGGCGTTTGTGGGAACCGGAGAGTTCGCCAAGACGTATTTGTTATCGCGTTGATGGGAACTAGCTTAGTTTGCCATCGCGTGTCTGTACGGGTGTCTGCAGAAACATGTCTGATGTATGTGGGAAACCTTACTTCCCAAGACATAAAACTGTTCTGTTACTGGAACTCAATGAGTTCACTACTGTGGGTTTCTGATCACGATGAAATGCGTGGGTGGGAACTAGTGTAGATTTTGCCATCACGTGTCTGTTGGACGTCTATCTGTTCTTTTTGTACAGGTGTCGTTGGAAACCATTGATCTTTCCAAGACATATCGGTGACTGAGTTACTGGAACTGGAAGAGTTAACCATTATGGGTTTGTGAACTGAGAATGACTGAGAGTCTGAAAAGGAAACGGTGTAGAGGATCAAGTGTAGGATCCATAAAAGAGTGTCTGTAAGGATCAAGAGTGTGATCTGGGAAAGGAAAAATCTCTAAGGATCAAGAGTGATCCGTAAGTGTCAAGGAAGATTGGTAAGAATCTTAGAAAGTCTGTAATGATCATAAGTGATCGGAAAGCTGATTAGGATCAGAAAGAGATCCGTGGAAACAACCTTAAAGATCAAGGTAAGAGATCCATGAACTCTGGATATGATCAAGTTTCCTAGCATTCGGAGTTGGTCCACGCTAAGGAAAGATCAGAGTATGCAAATCAAACAGTCTAGTCGGAGAATGGACTAAGACTGGTTTGGACTGAATTCTAAAAGGGCAAAGATAAACTCAAGAGATTGACTGTGATCAGAAAGGAAAGAAGATTGGAAAAACTTAACTAAGGTAGTGAGTTAAAACTCCGGGAATTGAGGTAAACCGGTCCACACTGTTAGGAGTCAAGTGTTCTCGCCAAAGTGTGTATAGGATCACCAATAAATTGCTCGGAAATAATAACTACTATGCTTAGTGATTTACTGAACTGAACTGAGTATGTGAAACAAAATAAGTGGTGAAGAGACCGGATCGAGAAAGTCGATAACTGAGATCGAATCCAAGTGTGGTTGCGATCAAATGTTTAAAATTTTATATCATTGAAGTCTGGAAAACTTTGTGGTCTAGTGACCGGATGTCTGCGAACTGAGGAAAGACAACTGAGTGCCGGAAGCTGCAATGATCTGAAGAGATAAAACAAGGTTCTATTAACAGCTGAATTCAAGGACGAATTCAATCCAAGTGGGGGAGACTTGTAACACCCGTGTTCCGAAATCTGAGTTGGATCAGTCCAATTACGGGTTTAGCTAGACTAATTAGACGATCCAGTTAGTGTTGAGCTGGTCGTCTGGATAGTACTGGTCGGTTTAGGACATTAATGTCGGGTCTGGACAGAGCAGTTGAGTCTCTCGGTTTGATGTTAGTGGCTTGGTTTTCGTAACTGCTTATAAGCTAATCTCAATTTAATTTTTTTATCGTATATCTATGATCCGTGATTTAACTTCACTATCTTTTGTTTCTTTGAAGCCGATCAAAAGAACTCTCTGAAGCCATTTGAGGATTAGATTTGTCTTCTGAGAAGTGAACACTGTGAGCTATTAAAAGGCTAATGAAGAAACAGTAAATATCTATTGCATTATAACATAAATACTTTTTTATATTTTGAGGGTAGCCGATACTAGTGTGGAACTTGTGCACATGGAAGCATTTTTGAATATGTGCTATTAGTTTTGGTGGGAAATCTTTGTTGATGAAAATAGTGAATTAAGGAGTTAACTGTGAGAAATCGAGTTTCTAAAGAATGAAGTTTCAATGTTAGAGGAGAAGAAGATAGATGTTAATGTTGAAATTCAATTTTAATACAAATATTAAAATTGTAGTGTATTTGAATGAGAAGTGTTTGTCCTAAGATTGTTGTTCTAATAGCACAAGATGGACTATGTGGAAAAGTCTAATAAGATTAATAACCTTTGAGAATTATAGAGAAATATGAACTCATACGGAGTAGTGGAATAACTGTCAGGGGCGGTTAAGGCCAAGGAGTAATCGCCCAAACTGCTTTTAATGGGTAATTTTCGTGGACAGAAGGGGATAACTTCTTCCCTTACACGAAACCGACAAGAAAACGCTGAGAAAAACACAGAGAAGAACGGGAGATGGTTTCTGATCAGAAAAATGAGAAGAGAGGGGAGATTCTGGTCGGAACAGAGAGTGGGATGGCCGTAATGCTGATCCAAGTCATTCTATCTGGATTGCGGGTCATCCTGATCAGTGCTTATATTAGCATGAATCCGATGATCTCTGGAAATGTTGGATAGAGTCGGGTGAGTTCAAGTAGCATCCATGTGCGTTTTTTATCGGCCAGGTCTGTCCAAGACTGAGCCGTGTTCTGCCTGATCAGAAGTAACGCTTGATGTTGGGTGGTTAGGACCAATGATGGATTGATCGCAAGCCATGGGAAGATAGCCCTGACTGGGTTTGTGACTGATCGGAAGGGGACTTCCGAGTAATTGTGTGACCAACCAGGGAGGCTGCCTGGTACTGAATGATGGATCATAACCAAGGAGGAAAGCGATGGGTATTATGATCTAAATACTCGAGTCTGATGGGTAAGTAATCTTGTCTTATGGATTGCGAGTCTAGTTAAGGATAGATCGGATCTGTCTGAGGTGTTTATAGACTTGATGGATCCGGATCATTATACTGGTGAATTGTGAGTGTATTCTGGTATGGACTGAGGAGTCTGGGAGGATTAATAATCGGATCTGTGGCAAACTGGATGTCATCTGGACAATGAGAGGAACCGATAATGAGGATCAAAAGGATCATTATTTATGGGTGGATATGCTGAACGAGTGAAGGAATGGTGTATCGGCCGAGTGTGGCTGATCTACGGATGGTTAATATTTTCGAATGAGATTCTTTCGATGGAGGGATCAATAGGCGTTCAACTGTTCTGCTGGAACGAATAATCGAGAATACTGGGACAAGGCTAAACTGTGAGTAAGTCTACCAGTTTGATGGATGGATTGCATGGGTTTTGATCGTACAAGTCAAGGCCAATTATCATGACTCATCTTAGGCGAGTTTTATGGGAAGAGAGACCGAGTTTGGAAAGCATGGGACCGGATGTGGATTGATGTTTATGGGCGATCTCCAACAGACTGGTGAGGAGTTGGATTACTAGATCAAGGACCGTGTGGGCCGAGTACTGTACTGGCTGATCAAAAGTAGATCAGTGACTGACTGATATGTTAGCATGGCTAACGTACTGATTGTACCGGATGGCTAAATTGGGACTGAGCCATCTCTTCTTGCTACTTGGTCATGCGGGATGGTTGGTTGAGTGACTAAGGAACAAGGGGATTCGGTTAAGTGTCTGAACGAGTTAAGCTAGTTAAGGAAGGATGGATAAGAAGCCATGAAGATATCACGGATGGAGCATCATGGATGGACACGCCTTCAGCCAAGCACCGTTGCAGTAAGGTACATTTTTATATTACTGCGATTATTAGTAAACTCCTAAGTTGCTGGATTAGACTTAGGGAACATTGTGTACTGAACTGAACCTCTTCGAGGAAAAATTAGATAAAAATCTTAAATTTAGGGAAAAATCTGCAAGGACCATTTTGGGTCGAGGAATACGACCCACAGACGTACTAGTGGTAAGGAAGGGTCTAACACATATCTCACTGCAGGGTTAGAGATATCAGTGTTCCTATCTTCTGCTGGTACATACGTGTTGCCAATGATCTCAAGCCATACATCATCTGCAATTGAAGGTCGGTTTGGCAAGAATGAACATTGATTATCTGGAAGTCCGAGGATGGAGCCTATCTTCCTGAAGCCAACCTTATGGAACTTGTGATTAACCTTGAAAGTTATCCTCCCATAACCTTCTTCCTCATTTTGATCACAATGGGTAGTCACAGTCAATGAAGACAAAAACTGTCTAGAAACCTCCTCATGAACTCCATAACTCGTACCCATAAGAGACTCCAAGCCCATGTTCTGAAGAATCATTAACACATATTCTTACAACCCGAGTTGCCGAAGGGTAACAGGATCGGGCAATCTCATAGGAGCCCCTTTGAAAACATCGTTTAGGTGCTTGTAGAGCTGCTTGGTGGATGGGTTTCTGGTCCTTGGGGGTTCTCTTTTTCTCTTACGTTCTGGTTGTGGGTTGTGAGATTCTTCTTCGTTCTCAGTCCCAGCTTGAAGAGCTTCTTCAATTTTCCTTTCAACCTCAGCCTCAAGATCAGTCTCCCGTTCCACTGATTGTTATTTCTTTTTAGCTTATTGGTATACCTGAGTAGGAGGTTTTGGTGCTCCCTTGGCTGCCCTTGGTGGATTTTGCTTCGTTGGACGACGAGAAGAAGACATACTCTACAAAACAACAAGCTCAAAAGTGTGTACATGATATGATCAATAAACATCACACTTAATCTTGTTGAGAATTGAAAAGTTCAATGGTCTAAAAGAGCAATGAAAATCAATCTATCAAAGCCATTATATCATCAAACAATCTGTACACAACAATCACTATCAAGGATTCTCATGATGAAACTCATTTGAACACTTGAAGAGAATGCTAATTAAATGGAGGGAAAATCAAGTATACTCACACAACAAGTCAAATGACAACTTATTAGACTAGTTGGAAACTTAAACAACCATTTTCCCCAAATTTTGAAATTCCTCAAGAAACCTAAATTTCAAAACTTCAATTCAAGCCAATTAAGCTAGTTCTTCATCGCCAATAGCATCAAACAAACTAATATAGATACATGTAGCAAGAATAGCACAAGAAATCGAACATGCATCACTCTTTAAAATTTTTGAAAATTTCAACCAACAGAATGCAACTCAGAATCCTAATACCTTAGCTTGTTATGATGAAATCGGTGAGATATAGTGAAAAAGGGGGTGATTTCGTGATCTCAGAAACAAAAAATTTTAAATTTGGTGGAGAGATGAGAAAATTGTTTTGACATATGAGATAGGGGGTGGTGTTCTTCCTGAAAACTGAGGAAGGGGGGGGGGGGGGGGGGGAAGAGGAGAGTCACGAAAGGGTTAGAGGTGGGGGTAGTCGGGTCGGTCGGACAGTTATTTGATTCTGGTTCAATTGAATTAAACCGGAAATCAGAGAGAAAACACTTACCTGGGCCCCGTAACGGTTTGACGTAACCGCTACACCATGCCGCTACCATAGTCCCGCGGTGTGTAGGGAAGCAATAGTCCGCTATGACAAGCCGCTACACAGCGGGTTAACGACACCGCTACATCTTCCGGATATCGACCAGGGATTTACTTTTCTTCGTAGCGGCTTCACGTTGCCGCTACACCAAGCCGCTGCATGCCTTGGTCAGATTTGGTGTATAGATCGAGTGGTAATAGCGGCTTCGTGTAGCCGCTTCCACAAGCTGCTGCAAGTGTATGATCATTTGTGAAATGGCTCAGCTCTTCCTTGATCATTTAGCACCTGATAGACACAGAAAAATACCCAAGTAGATCCTAGAAATTGAAAATAAAAGAAAGTAAAGAGAATATTTACAAAGAAAATATGGGACTTCCTTCCAAGTGAGATTGTTTTAGGTCTCTATCTTCACTCTCTTTCTTTTCGGGCTAGGCAAGGTTGAGATCGGAGAGTGGAACCGAGATTCGTTCCTCCTTTGTTGCAGTGCCCAAGTAAAGTTTCACTCTTTGCCTATTGACCGTAAAGTGAGTTCCATCTTTGCACCATAACACTATTTCTCCATATGGTCTAACTTCTTTTACCTTAAAAGGACCAGCCCACCTTGATTTGAGCTTCCCGGGAAACAACTTGAGCCTTGAATTGTAGAGTAGAACTTGATCACCAACACTAAACTCCCTCTTCAAGATCTTCTTAACATGAAAAGCTTTAGTTCTCTCCTTGTAGATGGCTGAGTTTTCAAAGGCATCAAGTCTAATTTCATCAAGCTCATTCAACTGAATCAACCTCTTCTCTTGAGTTGTCTTGATATCAAAGTTAAGAAGCTTAACAACCCACAAAGCCTTGTACTCAAGCTCAACCGGTAAGTGACAAGACTTTCTATAGACGAGGTTGAATGGTGTAGTGCCTAGGAGAGTCTTTTAAGCTGTCCTATAGGCCCAAAGAGCATCATTAAGCTTGCTAGACCAATCTTTTTTGTGTAATTCCTACAACCTTATCCGAGATGCTCTTGATTTCTCTGTTTCAGATCTCAACGTTTCCACTTGTTTGAGGATGATATGGAGTTGCTACCTTGTGTTTCACTCATTCTTCTTAAGAAGGCTCTCAAAGAGCTTGTTGATGAAGTGAGAGCTTCCATCACTTATCACCACTCTAGGGACTCCAAACCTTAGGAAAATGATACTCTTAAACATCTTGAGAACCACCTTAGCATCATCGGTGGGGCTAGCAATAGCTTCAACCCATTTAGACACATAATTCACAACTACAAGGATGTATTGGTTTCCAAAAGAGGATGGGAATGATCCCATGAAGTCTATTCCCCACACATCAAAGACTTCAACTTCTAGGATAGGGTTTCAAGGCATTTCATTCCTCTTGGTAATGTTTCCTCTCCTCTGGCAAGAATCATATCTCCAGACAAAGTCTTGTGTGTACTTGAACATGTGTGGCCACCATAAGCCATCTTGTAACACCTTTGCAACAATCTTGAAAGTAACAAAATATCCTCCATAAGATGATCCATGACAATGTGTAAGGATCCTATCAACTTCCTCTTCAGCCACTACTCTTCCATAGAGTTGATCTTTGCAAAGAATGCAGAGGTAAGGCTCATCCCAAAAGTATCTCTTCACATCTTTATAGAACTTCTTCTTTGCATATCCTTCTATATTTAATGGCTCATTTCCACAAGCCAAGTATTTCAATGAATCATCATACCAAGGTTCCACTTGTTTGAGATCTCTGTTTGAGATCTCAACGTTTCCACTTGTTTGAGGATGATATGGAGTTGCTACCTTGTGTTTGACTCATTCTTCTTAAGAAGGCTCTAAAAGAGATTTTCGATGAAGTGAGAGCTTCCAACACTTATCACCACTCTAGGGACTCCAAACCTTAGGAAAATGATACTCTTGAACATCCTGAGAACCACCTTAGCATCATCGGTGGGGCTAGCAATGGCTTTAACCCATTTAGACACATAATCCACAGCTACAAGGATGTATTGGTTTCCAAAAGAGGATAGGAATGATCCCATGAAGTCTATTCCCCACACATCAAAGACTTCAACTTCTAGGATAGCGTTTCGAGGCATTTCATTCCTCTTGGTAATGTTTCCTCTCCTCTGCAAGAATCATATCTCGAGACAAAGTCTTGTGTGTCCTTGAACATGTGTGGCCACCATAAGCCATCTTGTAACACCTTTGCAAAAATCTTGAAAGTAACAAAATGGCCTCCATAAGATGATCCATGACAATGTATAAGGATCCCATCAACTTCCTCTTCAGCCACTACTCTTCTATAGAGTTGATCTTTGCAAAGAATGTAGAGGTAAGGCTCATCCCAAAAGTATCTCTTCACATCTTTATAGAACTTCTTCTTTGCATATCCTTCTATATTTAATGGCTCCTTTCCACAAGCCAATTATTTCACTAAATCATCATACCAAGGTTCCACTTGTTTGAGATCTCAATGTTTCCACTTGTTTGAGGATGATATGGAGTTGCTACCTTGTGTTTCACCCATTCTTCTTAATAAGGCTCTCAAAGAGCATGTTGATGAAGTGAGAGATTCCATCACTTATCACCACTCTAGGGACTCCAAACCTTAGGAAAATGATACTCTTGAACATCCTGAGAACCACCTTAGCATCATCGGTGGGGCTAGCAATGGCTTCAACCCATTTAGACACATAATCCACAGCTACAAGGATGTATTGGTTTCCAAAAGAGGATGAGAATGATCCCATGAAGTCTATTCCCCACACATCAAAGACTTCAACTTCTAGGATAGGGTTTCGAGGCATTTCATTCCTCTCGGTAATGTTTCCTCTCCTCTGGCAAGAATCATATCTCGAGACAAAGTCTTGTGTGTCCTTGAACATGTGTAGCCACCATAAGCCATCTTGTAACACCTTTGCAACAATCTTGAAAGTAACAAAATGTCCTCCATTAGATGATCCATGACAATGTAGAAGGATCCCATCAACTTTCTCTTCAGCCACTACACTTCTATAGAGTTGATCTTTGCAAAGAATGTAGAGGTAAGGCTCATCCCAAAAGTATCTCTTCACATCTTTATAGAACTTCTTCTTTGCATATCCTTCTATATTTAATGGCTCCTTTCCACAAGCCAAGTAGTTCACTAAGTCATCATATCAAGGTTCCACTTGTTTGAGGATGATATGGAGTTGTTACCTTGTGTTTCACCCATTCTTCTTAAGAAGGATCTCAAAGAGCTTGTTGATGAAGTGAGAGCTTCCATCACTTATCACCACTCTAGGGACTCCAAACCTTAGGAAAATGATACTCTTGAACATCTTGAGAACCACCTTAGCATCATCGGTGGGGATAGCAATGGCTTCAACCCATTTAGACACATAATCCACAACTACAAGGATGTATTGGTTTCCAAAAGAGGATGGGAGTGATCCCATGAAGTCTATTCCCCACACATCAAAGACTTCAACTTCTAGGACAGGGTTTCGAGGCATTTCATTCCTCTTGGTAATGTTTCCTCTCCTCTGGCAAGAATCATATCTCGAGACAAAGTCTTGTGTGTCCTTGAACATGTGTGGCCACCATAAGCCATCTTGTAACACCTTTGAAACAATCTTGAAAGTATCAAAATGGCCTCCATAAGATTATCCATGACAATGTATAAGGATCCCATCAACTTTCTCTTCAGCCACTACTCTTCTATAGAGTTGATCTTTGCAAAGAATGTAGAGGTAAATCTCATCCCAAAAGTATCTCTTCACATCGTTATAGAACTTCTTCTTTGCATATCCTTCTATATTTAATGGCTCCTTTCCACAAGCCAAGTAGTTCACTAAATCATCATACCAAGGTTCATTTTCTTCACTTGCCTTTGCCTCTTCAAGCTTTGTACCGGTCTCGCACAAATCCATAACTGCACTAATGGCCATGATCTGCTCTTCTGGAAGACCTTCATCAATATGGACCCCACACTCAACTCTCAATTCTTGAAAAGTGATCATCTACACCAATCTCAACGCCCGACTTGTCTTTAATCTCAAGATCAAACTCTTGGAGCAATATAATCCATCTCAATAGCCTAGGATTAGCATATGTCTTAGCTAGAAGGTGTCTCAAAGCTGTGTGGTCAGTGTAGACAACCACCTTAGAGCCAACTGGGTAGCTCCTAAACTTATCAAAGGCAAAAACTATCGCAAGAAGTTCCTTCTCTGTTGTGGCATATTCGTTTGAGCATCATCCAAGGTTTGACTAGCATAGTAGATCACATGGCTCTTCTTATCCTTCTTTTATCCCAAAATTGCTTCCACCGCATAGTCACTTGCCTCGCACATGATCTCAAAGGGAAGGTTCCATTCAGGTGGTTGAACTATGGGAACGCTAATCAATTCACTTTTCAGCTTTTTGAATGCATTTAGACACTCCGCATCAAACACAAAAACTGCTTTCTTGCATAGCAACTTGGTCAATGGTCTTGCAATCTTGGAGAAGTCCTTGATGAATCTTCGATAGAAACCGGTATGACCCAAGAAACTCCTTCTATCGTTGACAGTCTTTGGTGGAGCCAAACCAACCATAACATAAGTCTTTGTCATGTCTACTTCAATACCCTTTTCTGAGATCTTGTGTCCAAGCATAATCCCTTCTTTGACCATGAAGTGACACTTCTCCCAATTTATCACAAGGTTTGTCTCCTCACATCTTTGTAGGACCCTGCACAAATTAGACAAACACGAAGCAAAGGAAGATCCATACACATAGAAGTCCTCCATAAAAACCTCCACAACATCCTCGATAAGATCAGAAAATATAGACATCATTGGTCTTTGAAAGGTTGCTGGTGCATTACATAGCCCAAATGGCATCCTTCGATAAGCAAAGGTACCATAAGGGACATGTGAAAGTTGTCTTTTTTTGATCATTGGGATGTATTGGTATTTGGAAGAACCATGAGTATCCATCACGAAAAAAATAATAGGGATGATTCGCAAGTCTCTTAAGCATTTGGTCAATGAATGGCAATGGAAAATGATCCTTTCTAGATGCATCATTAAGTTTTCGGTAATCAATGCACATTCTGCAACCTCTTATTGTTCTTGTGGGTAGGATTTCATCCTTATCATTCTTAATGATAGTGTTACCGCCCTTCTTTGGGACTACATTCACATGAGATACCCAAGTACTATCCGCAATATGGTAAATCACACCAGCATCTAGGAGTTTGAGATTCTCTTTCTTGACAACATAATTCAGGTTGGAATTCAAACTTCTTTGATGTTCAATAGATGTCATTGATTCATCCTCTAGATGTATCTTATGCATGCATAAAGAGGGTGATATCCTGATGTCTTCTAGTGAGTATCCAATTGCTTATCTATACTTTTTAAGCTCAATTAAAGTGTAGACAATTGGTTTTAACTAAGTTGGCTACTCACAATTACATGATAGGTGTTATTAGTACCGAGAAAAATGTACATTACACCATGGTGAAGAGGTTTAAGCTCCACTTTGGGTTCCTTGAGCTCACTCCAATCAGCTTGTTGAGGCTCTTCTTGTGATGTGACTGAGGCGGCGTCTTGAGTGAATTGAGGCAGCTCTATGAACCTGTTTTCGCCAACCTTCTCCTTGTGAGAATCCAACATCTTCACATACTTGGTGCTCACCCTATCCTCAACCAATTGGGCTTCTCTATCAACTGTTAGAGCATGTTGTAGAGAGTCCTCAAGTACCATCTCCTCAAGAAACTCATCAGCTAGAGGATCCATGGCCTCAATATAGAACATTTAGCCTTGGATCGTTGGTCTCTTCATCACCTCTTTAACATCAAAGTGAAGAATGTTTCCCTTTACAAGATGGAGATCAATCTTGTCATCTTTTACATTCATTATAGCTCCAGAAGTAGCCAAGAAAGGTATCCCAAAGATCAAGGGGTCCTTAGGCTCTTCAACCATTTCAAATACCACAAAATCTGTTGGAATCTCTCAATCACCAACCACCACTAGGAGATTTTTCAAGATACCTATGAAAATCTTCACCGAGCGATCAGCTAGCACTAGGGATATCCTACACTTCTTGTACTGAGTAAAATCAAGCTTCTTCGCAACTGACAAAATTTAGGCAAAACTCATCTGTAAAAGGTACTTAATAGACTCCCATGAGTGAAGCCATGGTGAGGGCATTGTGTTATAGCTCTTGAACCTCTCCCATGTCTCATCAAAACTCTTAGGTTCCTTTGGTGAAAACTAGATATCTCATTTCTCAACTTAGCAGTTCTGGAAGTGGAGAAGAATTTGTTGAGGAAAACCCTTTTGCATTTCTCCCAAGTTTCAATAGAATCCGTTGGTAGACTCTTCTCCCATAATTGTGCTTTGTCTCCCAAGGAGAAGAGAAACAATCTCAGCTTTAAAGCGTCCTCTAAGACACCATTAGTCTTGGTTGTTCCACACAACTTGTCGAAGTTATCTAGGTGGTCAAGGGGATCCTCTGAAGGAAGACCATGGTACTTGTTGCTCTGAATCATGTTGATTAAGCTGGACTTGATCTCAAAGTTTTTGTTCTCCACAGCTTGTGCTTTAATGCCCGCCGTAGTCCCATGGATGTTAGGCTGGTCATAGGTGCCAATCGCCCTAGCTTGACGTGGAGGGTGTTGTGGGCTAAGGTTTGCAGCTCCTTGGCAATTTCCATCTTGAGCTCTCCTTGGAGGAGCTCCCTGAGGTTGTCAGCTCCATATACATCTTCTTGCTGAGGGTTATTCTGATTGTCATCCATTTATAACCCCAATATGTCCAAGTAAAACGGTCTCTCATCTCTTCACTTTCTTGCTAATTCCCTCTCCAAAGCTCTGGTGTTATCTACTCTTGGAACAAGCTTTGTTGGTCCTCTACTCCTCAAGTTCATACACCTGATGATTCAAAGAGAAATGAAGAAAGAGTGTTAGTAATCAAATAAAAGATAACAAACTTAGTCTCAAATAATGATTAAATCTCAATGTCAAAATCAAACTTAGAAATGGCAACGGCTCCAAAACTTGATAAGGAATAGTTTGATCCTAAGTGTATTTGTAATACTTAATAGTCAATTCATCCTAGGTTGATTTCGATCACCAAGAATACAAGTCATTAAACTCAATCTAAGCAATCAAGATTTAATGAAGTGAATAATTTCAAGTGACAAGAAAAAACAAGCAATAACTAAGAACTTGATTCAATTTAAAAGATAGGATCCCTGGGGTTAGGATATTGAGTTCAAGTGGTTAAGATTCAAGTTAAGGTGGCAAGCTTATCAATCAATAGTTTCCTTAAGTCTAGATCACTATAAAGATCATTTCTTTCTCAAGACAAAGATCCCTTTGCAATCATGAGCTAAACATCAATTCTCATTGGTTCAATTCATTCAAGCAAGCACTATGAGCAAGTCTATTAACTATCTAGCAATCCTAGCATCAAATCTCTTTGGCTATTCAAGCTAGAGCACATTCAAGTTGGTTCAGACATTTTATCAAACATTTGTGGTGCACAAAATGCCTATAGGTCTAGCTTAGTGTGATCAAGACTGATCTAGCATTAGGAACACTCCAATAACAATGAAACGTGTACATCCACTACTAAACACCTTAACTCTTCACTTAACCACCCTAATCATCCTAATTCATAGATCCAATAGGAGTCTACTCATTAATGTTCATGAAAACCCTTAAAACCATGGTTGATTCAAGGTTACACATGATTAGGAAGCAATATCCACTCTTAACACACAAGAAAACAAGATGAAAAATAGATTAAAGTCTTAAAATTTCACCAAAATAGTCTTGTGATTAGATAGAAAAAACAAGATAAGATCCTAAAATTAGGTCTTAGAAGTATTTATATTAAGCTAAAAACAAGCTGGGTCCACCAAACAAACTTG
Organism: Moricandia moricandioides; assembly: GCA_905132885.1. Taxonomy (NCBI): domain Eukaryota; kingdom Viridiplantae; phylum Streptophyta; class Magnoliopsida; order Brassicales; family Brassicaceae; genus Moricandia; species Moricandia moricandioides. Next base: position 133,352 of record CAJHQQ010000546.1, read on the forward strand.
GTTTGACCAAGTTACAATTGGGTTAAAGTCTGGTCAAACACCTATAACGGCTTTCTGCATGATGAGAAACCGCTACATCTTCAAGGTATCGGGCAGGGACTTGTGTTTCCATTCCAGCGGCTTGGATGAACCGCTGCACTTGGCCGTTGTAGGATTGATAGCGGCTTACTGACGGATGTCACCTAACCGCTGCATGATCCGGATATCTGGCAGGGACTCGTATGCTTTGCTTCAGTGGCTTAGACACGCCGCTACACTTGGCCGCTGTGGACTATAGCGGCTTACTGGCCATATTGCCTAACCGCTGCACGATCCGGGTATAGAGCAGGGACTCGAGTTCCCGCCAGCGGATTTGTGATGCCGCTACACTAAGCCGCTATGATACTTGGGCAACACTTGGTCGAAAAGTCACAAAGCTAGCTCCTCAATCACCTCTAAAGGCTCCAAAATCATCACATTGCATCCTCAACACCTGATAGAGACATATGGTATGCAATGCAACCTAGCAAGTCTAAATGCTATCCTAAGTGATTAAAATGCACAGAAATGAATGGTCAAAACCACATAAATAAGCAAGATATCACCCACAACAATAGCTTCCATAGAAGCATTGTTGAAACGTTGTATGGGCGGCCATCTCAAACGCCATTATGCTAGACCCAAGTGGGGGAACGCAACATAATTGGACCAGACATTGTGGAAGAAATGACCGAGAAGATCAAATTGTAGAAAAATAAGATGAAGGAGGCCTAAAATAGACAGAAAAGCTATGTGGACAAACACCAGAAGAACCATGAGTTAGCAGTAGACAATCTGGTCTATCTAAATATGGTGACCTTTAAGGGTCGAGCCAGAGTTTCAAGAAGAAGGAAGCTTGATCCGAGGTATTTGGGTCCGTTTAGGATCATTGAGAGATTTAGTCCGGTTACGTACAAGTCTAACTTGCCAACCAAAATGGAAGAATTTCACAATGTATTCCATGTATCTCAACTCCGAAAATGCTTAACAAATCAAGATTTTATAGTACATGAACTGCCTTCAGAGTTAGGCAAGGAGCTCACTTTGGAGTCAAAGCCAGTTCGAATTTTTGATAGGATGGAAAAGGCAAAAAGGAAGAAAGTAATCCAAATGGTTAAATTTGTTTGGGATTGCAATGGCAAAGAAGAATCAAGTTGGGAAACCATAGCCAAAATGAAGGCTGAATACCAAGAATGGTTCAACCAGTTCAAGAATGAAGTATCTCTTGGTCTGGATTCGGGAACGAATCCCTATCAAGTGGGGATACTTGTAGGATCCTAATCCTAATATGGACCATGGGACGAGGGAATGTGCAAAACGGTCCTAAAACACAAAGGCAAGCGTTAATAATGGGGTAAGTACGAGTAATGATAGGTACTTAGCCAAGAAAACAAGGAAAAAGAAGCTTGACCGAGCTAAGGAAAGAGTGCGACGAGCTGGACGATGTTGGTCGAGCTGGACGGAGCTTGGGCGAGCTGGACTGAGCTCATACTAAGTTCAGTAAACTAAGTCTACTCGATCCGCAAGATAAGTCAGCTCGATCAGCTAGTAGACCTAGATCAGTCAGCTGGACCAACTGACAAGGAGCTCAACTCATCTCAGTGGAGTGTTCGGCGGTTGAGCCAGTTGGTTGGGTCAGGGTGGTTATCACACCGATGGTCGGATCAGGTACGGATCCGAACTGGGTTAGCTGAGCTGAGGCACATGGGGAAAGCGTGTTAGGTGGTTTTGGACGAAGGGGCGCGTGTGGATAACCGTCAAGACGGTTTCCACAAAGACACATATTCGCCCAAGGAGGTTTTTGGCCGAGTCTTCTATATATTTTGGGCCTTGGGATCAGTTTTTGACACAAAATTTCCTAAGGAAAATCATGAAAAGATCAGAACACAAAGGCGAACCAAAGGAGAAGAACCTGTAGATTTGGAAGGAATATAGGATCAGAATCAAGCCAAGAAGGCAATGCGACTGCAACGTCTTGAAGAACGATCAACCAATGAGTCCGAAAGAGAAAGAACTGTGTGCTGACACCAGAGCGCACATCTAAGGTGAGGGGATGAACCGGATAAGATTTTACCATGACCGTCGGGTGAATCCGAACGTGTTAATGGGCGATCGTCCTAAACGGTTACATCCTTCCCTCTCTATACTTGATTGTATCTTTTTTTCCTGCATGAACGATCAAGTATATTGGTCTTAGGACCGGGCAATTGACCTTGGCTGGAAGCCGGTCCGATCATGCGATCTGATACTTAAGTATTGGATCCGATAGATCATGGATCATAGCCATTTGGATTGCTCGGTTTATGGCCGATCCGGATGGTTCAGCAAGTAAGACAGTTTGATCTAGATCCGCAAACTGAACATGATCGATTTGGCTAAGGGGCTGTATAAGTCGAATGTTATTAGGAGAACTTTTGGATGAACTTAGAAGGAAACTGAATCATTGTTGCATGCAATAGAAACTAAATGATAAGTTATCAGATAGATACTTATGTTTTTGTTGGTTTCATGACATGATAGTGATCATGAGAAGGAATTGGCTTAGCCGTGAAGACTCGAGGCCGTTGATGGATGGATGGATGGATCGTTGTACATTGTAATAGCTTACAAGGAAAATTTTCATTGTAAATGAATCCTTGTCACATAAATAAAGAAATCAATTTATCTTATTGCATATCGACTCTAATACACTCACAGATAGACTCTAACTAATGCATCACATAATTAAATCAAACTGAATGTTAAAGGAATAAGGCTTAAAACTTGACTGGTTAGACTTAAGGAACCTCACTAGTCTAAGTGTCCCGGTTAAGGTGCTTTAAATACTGCCCGATACCCGACCCACAGGCGTTACGCTTAATTTACGAATGGTTTATCAAAATGTGATAGTGCTAATACTGGAGCACTGCATAGGCTCTTTTTCAACTCTTCAAAAGACTCTTGTGCCTCCTCATTCCAACTAAACCCTTCCTTCTTAGTCAGACTCGTCATAGGTCTAACAATGATACCAAAATTCTTCACAAAGCATTGATAGTACCCAGCTAGACCCAGACATCCACGAAGCATCTTTAAGTTTTTCGGCTGAGCCAACTCTTCTACTGCTTTAACCTTCCTCGATTCAGTAGAGACTCCACTTGCCTGAATAAAATGGCCAAGGTACTCCACTTTATCCTTTGCGAAGTAGCATTTGCTTCGTTTAGCAAATAACTTGTTAACTCTCATCAACCAGAAAAACTTTTAATATGTTCTTCTGCAGATGAGCTATAGATATGTCATCGAAGAAGATAAGCACAAAGTTCCTCAGGAACTCATTGAAAACATTGTTCATCAATCCTTGAAAGGTTGCAAGAGCATTTGTTAAGCCAAAAGGCATTACCAATACTCAAAATTCCCACTATGAGTTCTGAAAGCAGTCTTGTGGATGCAACTCTCTTTTCTTACTTGGTGATAGCCTTCTCTCAGATCATTTTTAATACATTTTTGAACCACCTAACTCATCCATCAAGTCTTCAACCAACGGAATAGGGAAACGATCCTTGATGGTCATGTTAGTCCGCTGTTTGTAATCAACACATAACCCCCATGTATTATCCTTCTTTTTCACCAAAACTACCGGTGATGCGTATGGACGTGAGCTAGGTTGAACTCTCCATGCTTTCAACAGTTCATGCACCATTTTATCAATTTCATTCTTCTAGTGTACCGCATATCTGTAAGGCCTTTGGTTCACCGGATCAGAACTTTCCTTCAGTACAATCTTGTTATTATGATTGAGAATGAAAGTTGGTAGTGATGTTGGTTTAGTGAATATATCTTCAAGTCTTTGTCAACGTCACAATACGTTCAATTGTACTCCTCTATTCTGATTCTCCTCTCAAGACCTTCAAAGGTCATTGGATTCTCTTTTGAGCCCATGTATGCATATATCATATTCAACTGCATATTAGAGTCACCGGCTTGATCTTTCTTCCTAAACTTCACTTCTTTTACTGAACCCGATTGCAATCCATTTAGCAAAACCCTTTGTTGTTCCCACTTGAACCGCATCTCTAACTTCTTAAAGTCCTAAGTGACTGGACCAAGTTTTGCCAACCATTCAACACCAAGTACAACATCATGTCCTCCTAGAGGAATCACCATGAAATCAGAAAGAAATTGATGACCTTGAAACTCCCATTTAAAGTTATCAGTTCTTCCACAAATTGCAGTTTGATTACGATCTGCTACAGAGACTTTGGTTCTTCCAGCCTCTTTTATTTTACAACCAAGCAGTTCTGCGACTTTATTATTTATAAAGTTGTGTGTGGAGCCCGAATCTATCAACACATACAACGTTTTCTTCCCATGCAGCCCCCAGACCTTCATTGTCGTGTAATCAGTGATGCCAGCAATGGCATTAATTGCAATCCAAGCCTGGTCTACTTCTTCATACTTCATACTTCTCTTTTGTTTCTGCATTGCTAATGTTTCATGAAACTAATCATCTTCCTCACACTCCATTGAAAACAACTGTGTTTCTTATGCTTTAAGTAATGATCTTTTGTGAATTTCTCATCACAGTAATAGCATAATCTTTTTGTTCTTCTCTTACTCATTCTGCATGAGATAGAAAAGGTTTCATTTTCCCATTACTTCCTTCTTTTTACTCTCCTCTGCTTCTGCTGATTGATGATTCCTCTCTGTTGGTTCTGATGCAACTGAGCTCTCTAAGGAATCCAATTGTTCTTAATTTCTTTCCTCGAATGTGCCTTCTCATATAATTTTCCAAGCACTAAGCAGTGCCGAGTTTATTGTGGACTGAACATATGTATGTGCATTTTCATATCCAGTCTCAGACTTGCAAGATAACCACTCAAAAAAACTCCTCAAACGTACGAGATCTTGATCTTATCAACTCAAAATTCGCATGATACACAGCAATTCCATCAATTTCCTTCTAATCCTCGAAATTTGCCAATAAATCATCAAGAATTTCCTAAAATATTTCATTGAGTATGTTCTTGTATTCTCTCTAATTGTGCAAGATCACTGCTTCTTTATCTTCATGTCTCACAGACTGATGTCAAGTCGATGCTTCTCCATCGAAATGCATTGAAGCTATTTGTACTTTAGCTTCTTCAGGTGTATTATTGATAGCAAAGAACTCCTCCGCTTTACTAAACTATTCCTTGATCTTAGAACCATCGAATCTCGAAAAATTGATCTTTGTCAATCTAGTCATAATGGTATAGTTTTGTACCTGATCATGACAATTGTAGTGAAACTATTCATTTCGCATTGTTTCGACGCCATTAACTTCTCAGCAAACCTCCCTCCTGCTCGCTGAAGTGTTCATCGGATTATGATTTGACATTAATTTGAAAGCTTCAATCATCTCTCTCACTTCTACGTCACATCTCTCGTTTTGTTCAGTTTGAGATGTGATTGCTTTCTCCAACGCTTTGAATTTGTTCGCCAAAGCACCTTCTAACTCTCTCATCGCCATTCCTTTTGATAACATTTGCGATCTTGTTCCTGCCATAGCTTTCAATCAACACTGCTAGCAAATTCGAGGACACGACAGCTCTGATACCACTGATAACGAGCTGGACTCGCTATGGCTCTTTAACTCGCTTGACTCAATGATTCGTGATGACTCAACTCGACTTTCGTTAAAACATCAAATTATATCTCAGTTGCAAAAGATCCTGAATAAGAACGATCTTTCCCAATGATGAACTATCAATCGAATTACAGAGATGAACCAAGTTCTAAGAAGAAGAATTACAACACTCAAATTCTGAGTGATTCTAAAAATGAACACGATACTTTGTTTTATACTAGTTACGACGTAAAGATGAACTTGCCCAATGATGAATTGACACCTGTCAGCTCATTCTTACGTTGCAGCTAACTCGTAACAAACTCCCTCCACCTTTATTCTTCTGTCATGTGTCACTCTTCTATTATATGTATCATTTTAGTTCGAAGAGCGTAAGTTTTGAGAGCAAATCTTAGGCGAGCATGAGCTTGGTTGAGAGCGTGAACTCAGTTGAGCATGAGCTTGGTTAAGAGCGAGTTTGGTTGAGAGCAAGATCGATTGAGAGTGTGAACTTGGTTTAGCATGAGCTCGGTTAGAAGCAAGCTCGATTGAGAGCAAGCTCGATTAAGAGTGTGAAATTGGTTGAGCATGAGATCGATTTGAGAATGTGAGCTCGGTGAGCATAGTCTTAGTTGAACATGAGCTTAGTTGAGCATATGACTGGGCGTGAATCCAAGTGGCTTGTATGTCCTTTGGATTTTGGCGAACTCGAGTGTTGTGATCTGTCGTAGAAGCAAGCTTCGGTTTGAAGTCGTGATCTAGCTAAGCTCTTCAAAATTCTTGTCGTATTATTTGTGAGCTTAGTCTTAATATGAGGTTACGCTTGCGAGATTGCCCTTTGGTTGGTTGGAACGCTGAAGTCTAATTGTTGATGTTGGTTTGACGAGAACAAAGTAATACTAGTTGTAACCATATTGAGGTCACTTCATTTGTTGTTTTTCGTTTATGAGATGAGCTGCTACATGGTTTTGAGATTGCTTCATGGGGTATTGAAATGAAATCTTAAACAAAACTTGGGAATGAGTGTTTTGGATAGGTTAAAGAGCTTGGCTTTTCAAACTATGACCTTGTCCAGTTGTGTCGTCATTTGCTTCTACGGTTCTTTCTTCACAGTGACGATATCTTTATGCCTCTTTCTCATTCTTCGAGGAGGATCTGAAGCTTCTATGTCTTGTGCGTGATTAACCATCGTTGAGTTTGGCAACAAAGAAAGTAAACATAGAAGTCCGTGTAATGAGAAAAATAGTTGTAGTCCTCAAACGGTCATGGTAGAAGTCAAAGTAGTTCTCCAAATGCAGTAGTCGTGGGGGTCTTATTGGATCTAGAATTTGAAAATATTTTTTTTTTCTCAAATCTCCTTTTGTTGTATCAATCATTTTTAAATTTTATATGTAATTCAAACTTATTGGATTAGTCATTTGTATAAGTTCTCTCAAATTCCAGCTTATTGGAAAAAATAGATTATTTGATAGGATTTGAATGACATTTTATAGTCAAAAACAACGAATTGAAATACCATCAAAAGTTCTGAAATTTCTTCAAAACCTTATAAAACTTGTAAAAAACCTTTTTAGAATTTACTCAAATCGTGAATTTTTCTGTATTTACTCAAATCTTAATTTTCTTAAATAGTTAATTCAATAACCCCCGTAGATTCTTCAAATGCATCAGTCTTAATGTGCTTGTGGAATTAAAAGATTCCAGCAATGAAAGAAAGGGACTGGAAGATAGCTGAGCCAATGCAACCGCAAAGGCTGAGTATTATCAACGGTGTAAAATTGTTACAAACATATCAAAAGCCATCAAATAACAAAAGAAAAAAAGAGCGAAAATAGATTTAAAACTTAGACTTGGTTAATAAACAAAGCCAAGCGACGTACCATCTCCCTAGCTTCATCACAATCAGGCTCGAAAATATGAAACACATGATCTTTCCCTTTAGTCTCCAGTATCTCAGCTTTGCCACTCCATTTGCTCTTCACCAATCTCTCGTAATACATTTTCCCTCTTTCTCTCAATATATCTTTCTCCGCCACTGTAATCATCACTCTCTCACACCCTAACCCTTCAAGATCCGGTGACCCATCCGCAAACGGGTTGATCCACGGGTCATCGGATCCTTTACCAGACGGGCACACAAACCGCCACCATCCGTCTACCATTTGTTTCCTGGCTTCGTCTGTGACCTCTGAGCCAACCGGTTGCGTTCCCCAGAAATACGGGTGGATCATTCCGATGCCTTTGAGTTTCACGGTCTGGTCCGATTGTTTGGCTCGGAACGCGAGGTGGTGCGAGATGTTAGCTCCAGCGCTGTCTCCGGCCAGGAATAACCGGTTGAAATCAGCATAGTCGTTGATCCATGGCTCGTTTCCGGCTTGGACCCCTTGGAGTGCGTTCCATGAGTCTTCGTACGCAGTAGGAAGTGGATGTTCTGGTGCTAGTCTATCCATATATCATAAAGAAAACGTAACTGAAAAACTAAACCGACACTTTCTATTAACCTTTAAATTTCGAAACACCGAATCCGAAACCGGTTTTGTGTAAGCGGACCAGATTGAGTTAAATGAATTGAAAATTATTTGTTGTGAAAATGATGTATGTACCAAAAATAAATATGATCATATCGAATAAATTATTTGCTTCAAATATTAACTTTGTTTGTTTGAACCGAACAAAATAAAAAGAAGCAAACAAAATAATATCAAGCCCAAACTAAACAAATAACCCAAGGTTATAACCAAATCAAACCATATTATATATTTTCTCCGTTCCTAAAAGAAGGATTTTCTAGAATTTTTAAGCTTATTAAAAACTTAATTAATGTTTATAATTATTTATATTATTTATTTTATGCAGTTTTTAATAATTATTAATCAATAAAATTTAGTCACTTTAAATATTTCAATTATTGTTTTTTTAGAATATACAATTCATTAACATCAATTAATAAAAGTATCTTAAAAATCTAAAAAATCTTTTTTTGTGAAACAAAAATAAAACTATAAAATTTTAATTTCAGGAACAATAAAGTATTTTAATTTAGTTTGGATAGCTTTGGTTCAGTTTTGTTGGATCGAACATCTTAGTTAACTGTCTTAGCCGGACTATTTAGAAGTTGGGTCAACCTAATATGTTACTCGAGTTAAATCTCTTGACCCGATCAAACTAGTAAACCTTGGTTCAATAGGTCAACTTAAACTGGATTGATTTACCTGTAATTGACGGAGACAGCGATGATGTTGGCTTGAGCGACCAGTTTGTTAACGCTAGTGTGGTAACTGGGTAGGGAGGCGGAGGCAATGAGAAATGCACCACCGTGGAAATAGAGCATGAGCGGAAGTTTCTGACCGGATTGAATCGAGTCAGGTCTGTAGATTCGGGCTGATAAACCGGATTTGGAATCGATGATGATATCTTTGGATAATACCCCGGTTTCTGGATCTAAACCGGGTGGACAAACCTCGGTTCCGGCTAGTCTCTCTAACGTTCCGTCGCTGTGAACAACTAACCATGGAAGCAGCTCTAAGGAGACTTGCTTCTTCGTTGATTCCATGAGAGCAAGAGAGAGAGATTTGGTTGGTAGAAATAAAAGAAAAAAAATGATTAAGGGAGAGAGCCAATGTAAAACCTTTTTTTTTGTGCAACAGCCAATATGAAACTTTTTTTAAAAAATCAACATATCTTATATATAGTACAATATGTGAATTATGCTATGTATCATCATCAAAATGACTTTTAGAATTTTAGAAAAATAAAATTAAGTCAATGTAATCAATAATATGCTATACTTTATAACCACAAAATCTTTTATATATTAATTGCAAATCTTAACAATATGTGAGTTATGACGTGTGTCATACTAAAATAACTTTTAAAATCTTTTGAGAAATAAATTAGTCCGTCTAAATGGATATTATAATTTACAAAAAAATATTCCTTACTTTCTTAAATAAATATTACAGAATTATTGTGATAATATATATATATATATATATATAATGATTTTAAATAATTAAGATTTGATAATAATTTTGTGTATCTTCTATCATTTTTGTCTGATTTTAAAATATTAAAAAAAATAAAAAATTACATTAGCCATATATAATAGAAATTTAGATTTTCTCGAATATGTTATATTTATTTATTTTTAATGACTATAAATTATTAAACATGCTTATGCTTAAAGTCGTACACTGAATATTTTATAATTAATGGTTTAAAATATTTGTTGTATTAAGATACAACTAATTATAAAATTATATGAATACAAATTTTCATTTAATACATATTCATATTAACAAAATATATTTATTTTAAAAACGTTTAAAGTAAAATATAAGTATAATTTAATTTTAAAATTTTAGAATTGTGTATAATATTTGAGTTTATCAAAATTAAATATACTTTTACAATTTTAATTTGATCAAATCATTAAAATATATTTACATAAGTTTTGTTATTATTTTTAATATATATATTTTTATTAATAATTCATTTAATAATTTTATATAATATTCATTTTATGCACGCGGATTATAAAATAGTTGCTTAGCCATATTAAAAGCCATTTTTATTTTGAATTTGTTAAGTGACTCCGAGTGATTAACGTGTTTGGTCTTACTGATTACATTTAATGATCCCACCTACCGAATCAAAATTTAGTGACATGAAAGTTTGTAGCTTTTCAAATATTTTATTTGTAAAATCTTGAAAGAAACATATGTCCTTTGTTTCTCCTTTACCATCCATGGACGTTTTAAGTGACAAAAAAAATTGAATTTCTATGGATCTCGTGGTGATTAGTCTTTGGACTTAGAAAACCTCTAGAATTCATCACGTTTATTAAAAAAATATATATACTTCCTTAATTTTTAAAAAGTGTATGTTTTACGAGTTTCACAAATATCATACATTTTGATTATATATATATATATATATATATATATATATATATATATATATATATATATATATATATATATATATATATATATATATTTGTGATTAACTATTTCATACAAGCTTTAGCTAATTAAAAATTTAGTAAACATAATTTTTTAAATTTTACTATAATGTTATTACCTAATAAAAGTTGTATTAAATGCATCTTTTTGAATTTTTTTTATAAAATTTAAATTATTTTAAAACAGATGGAATATAAAAATACTCGGATGATTTTATAGTGTATCCACATCCCCAAAAATAACTAAATATAATCATAGACTCCGTTTTGTCATATCACACATGCTTAATCCAGATAGAATAATATCAGCCCAATTCATTTGGGATGATAATATTAGTAAGCAAAGACTTTAAATTAGATTGACTCTGGTTAAAGACGATGTTCGTTGCAAGTGGCTCGACTCTAACACTTCACAATCATCGTTTGTGATGTCAGCAATTTAATTTTACAATGGAATTATCACGAACTATTATCACTCATACAATTTAATGTTACAATGAAATTATCACGACTTATTATCACTCATACAATTCCGTTATTTACTTATTTTTATCCTGAATTAATCCCTTCGCCGAACCAAAATCTTCAACCTCATCAGAGGAAAATAAAGCTATGGCCATGAATCCGAAGCTAAATATCGAAGCTAAACCTAGGGTGATGAATCGAGTGTCAAGCAATTTTGAGTCAAATAACTATTCAAGTGGTGATAAAACACAAGTTTAGAACTTGAAATGCACATATAGATTGATCCACTTTCGTCGCATTTCACCTTTTTTCAAGCAAACCTAATGTCTAAACTGACATTTGGATTATAATATGATAACAAACATTAATGCTCAGATTTAACATGTTCACAATATGCCCTAATATCTATTTTCGTTGGTTAGGGATAAGTTATCCATTCATATTATTTCTAGCCACCTAAATTACTTTTGATGAATATCTTAAACCAAGAATCATGCAGTAAGTAATCATTTTAACGCAAGCCTTAAGTACAACAATGAATGTAGACAATCATAACAATGATTGTATTTAACTCATCGATCTAGACACCATAGCACCCTAGACTCAACAAGCGACTACTCAACCATTGACAGAGAAAATATAGAGATAGATGATAAAGAAACATGTTGATCGATTGCAAAATAATAACAAAAGGGTTCATAATCTGTCAAGAGTATCAAGATCCTTCTCCCTTTCAATCTTACAAATTATAAATCTCCTTTCTCAGGTCTTTGTTCTACGTAACGAAAACTCAGTTCTTTTCTGAAAATAAAATAATAATGTGATATTTTGCAGGTCGCAAACAAGTAAAAAAAAAAGAGAGGACTCCTTAAGGAAAAAGTCTCTGATTATTTGGAAATTTTCTTTAAAAATCTCCATATTATGAGCGACTTCTCCATTTTAAATTAGGTGCTCCATTCTTACATTTCCAATTTGCGCACTTATCTGCATGCTTCTCTCCAAGTGATCCACAACCTACTCCAGACTTGTAATGATTCGAAAATGACTAAAAGGACTCGATAAAAACTCAAACACTTTTAGACAACCATGTACAATGTGTCAAAAAACAATACATCAATATTGCGGGGGTCGACGAGCTATTTCCCCACGAAAACTATCATATAGCTTCAAATCCCTACCAAACTATGACCTAGTGTCAAATCTCCATGATTTGAAAGTTATGAACTTATTTCTCCACGAATTAACAATTTCGAATGTATTTCTCCCCAAGCTGATACTTCAAACATAATTACCCATAAACCATGGTTTTAATTAATTTATTATTAACCAAATAGTTTAAACCGGCTAAACCAAACAAAAATTAATTTTAAACAATTTTTATTAAAGAATATTGTTTTCCTTCTTGTTTAAATTTCAAAATATAGTTTTTAATAACTTCAAAGAAGTTTTTAGGTTTATATTTTTTGTGTTTTCTGAAATTTAAAAGAAAAAAAATTACATCAAAATTTCATTTTTATAAAGTTTAATAAAATCACAATGAACAAATAATCTTGTTAAATTTGTGTTTTTTGGAAATTTGAAAGAAAAAATAAAATTTTGATAAAAATATATGTGAAAAAATCTAATTTTGTTGAAAATTTGATTTACGTCAAAATTCAACAAAACATAGATTTTGACATATACTTTTACTTTCAAATTTGTTCATTGTAATTTTATTGAATTTTGTAAACATAAAATCTTGGTGTAATTTTTTTTTAAAAACGAATATAAATTTTAGAAAATAGGAAATCTTTTTTGAATTTAAAAAAAAAATCTATATTTTAAAATTTCAACAAGAAGAAAAACAATATTCTTTAATAAAAATTGTTTAAAATGAATTTTGGTTTGGTTTAGCCGGTTTAAACTATTTGGTTAATAATAAACTAATTAAAACCATGGTCTATGGGTAATTAAGTTTCGAAGTATCGGTTCGGAGAGAAATACATTCAAAATTGTTAATTCATGGAGAAATAAGTTCATAACTTTAAAAGCATGGAAATTTGACACTAGGTCATAGTATGGTGGGAATTTGATGCTATATGATAGTTCTCGTGGGGAAATAGCGGTTATACCCACTATTGAAAGTCCTAAATATAATTGCGGTGATGCCCACTATTGAAAGTCCTAAATATAATTGTTCCTCAAACTTTACTTACTATGAAAGTTAGACTTAGTCTCCATAGTATTGTACTCATTCATTATTCATTAAATAATATACCAATTTCTTTTTTTTTTCTTACTTACAACAATAAATCTATATATATAAAAGACAGTTCTCTCACTCAAGGGACTGCCACCTCATCAAATAGGGTGAGGAAATTTCGACATGTGGCACATCTAAACAATTTGCGTGAAACAATTTTATATGGGCTGCGTGATGTTATCTTTTGGGCCTGAAGTAAAAGTTACTTGCCCCTTCATCAATCGGTATTATCCTTAAACTTTCACCAACCGTATAACCTCTTTCTGTTCATCTTCCTATTGAAAAGATTTTCAAACGTTACAGAGTTTAAGGGTCATCGTCAAGGCACTAATCAACCATTGCTCTCCACTCCTCACACAATGTATTGTTGAATGCATCCCCTTTACTTCGTTTCTCAAAATCTTCGACTATAAAAATGTTACACATATCCCATGAATTTCATCACTTCAATATTCATGTATCACAAGTGATTTTGTCTTTCTTTGTTTTTAACTATAACGCATATACAAACTTTTATGACTGACCGGTTATCATTCGGATCCAGGTCGAGCGATTGGATCTCAATAGAAGAAGACTCACAGTCTGGATCGTAGAACGCTGCTGTGAAGAAACGATTCAAAGCTTAGTTAAGAAGCCAATAGATTTGTATATGGTATGAAAAGCAGGAATCGATGCAAGAGGTGCTGATAAGAATAATACAGCTACTCTAGATTCTAGAAGATGGACATGTCAGTTCAACGGTGGTTCAAGGGCCGGTCCATGTTAAAATTTCTCGAACAATGTACCGTCTCTTCTTTCCTTCTACATCTTAATCGACTGTTTTGAGGCTCCATAGAGTGTCCACATCATCATAAAAAATTTCTTCGAGAATATGACACGTGACATTAAAAAATACTCACTCTATTTCATAAAGATGCATGTTTTAGAATTTTTACGCATATTAATAAAAAATATAAAATTTAAATTACCAATGCATAAATTTTTGTATCTTACTATTTCCCATAACTTTTACCCAATAGAATTATAAGAATTTTATAAGAGTTTACAATTCATCATTAATTATTGCATTGAAAATGTAAAAAATACAACATTTTGAAACAATATTTTTTGTTAGAATATGGATCTTTTGGGAATGGAGGGAGTAATAAATAAATTTATAATATAAAAAATACATGAAGAATAAGTAAATATATTCAGAAATAGAAATATTACATTAAACATCTATAGTAATATTATCATTTGATGAAAGAAAAAAATAATAAGTAAATATACAATTTAAAAATGGAAAAACTTCAATAAACATTTATCTTAATAAAAAATGGAAATATTACAATAGTAATATTAGCATTTGTTATATATAAAAGAAAAAAATAAATACACAATATAAGAAATAAAAATATCATATTAAGATAAGCAATAAGTAATATACAATTTAGAAATAGATGTATTACATTAAATATCTATCACAATATTATCATTTATTATAATAAAAATAAAAATTAAATAATAATAAATATACAATTGAATAAAATAAATAGTGATTAATTATACAGTATAAGAAATAGAAATATAAAGTAAAAAAATTAGAATAAGTAAATATAAAATATAAGAAATGGAAAAACTAAATTACATATCGATTTGAAAATGTATAGTAAAATAAACTATGAGTAAATACACAATATGATAAATAATAAAAAGGAGGTTTTGAGGCTCCATAAAATGTCCACATCATCATAAAATCTTTCTTCGAGAATATGACAGGTGATATTAAAAAATAATAAATAAATTAATAATATAAAAAATACATGAAGAATAAGTAAATATATTCAAAAATAGAAATATTACATTAAACATCTATAGTAATATTATTATTTGATGTAAGAAAAAAATAATAAGTAAATATAAAAATTAAAAAATGGAAAAACTACAATAAACATTTATCTTAATACTATCTTAATAAAAAATGGAAATATTACAATAATAAAATTAGCATTGTTATATATAAAAGAAAAAAATAAATACACAATATAAGAAATAAAAATATCATATTAAAATAAGCAATAAGTAAATATAGAGTTCAGAAATAGATATATTACATTAAATATCTATCACAATATTATCATTTATTATAATAAAAATAAAAATTAAATAATAATAAATATACAATTGAATAAAATAAATAGTGATTAAATATACATTATAAGAAATAGAAATATAAAGTAAAAAAAAATTAGAATAAGTAAATATAAAATATAAGAAATGGAAAAACTAAATTACATATCGATTTGAAAATGTATAGTAAAATAAACTATGAGTAAATACACAATAGGATAAATGCAAATATTACATTAAACATGTATCTTAATATTATAATAACATAAATATATTACATAAGAAAAATAAATAATTGGTAAATATATGATTCTATACTAATAAAATGGAGCTTTTGAGCCTCCATAGAGCGTCCAAATCAACATAAAATCTTTCTTCCAGAAAATGTCACATAACATTAAAAAATAGATAATAAATAAATTTACAATAAAAAAAATAAAGGATAAGTAAATATATCCAGAAATAAAAATATTACATTAAAAATTTATAGTAATAAATAAAGAATAAGTAAATATATTCAGAAATATAAATATTAAATTAAACATCTATAATAATATTATCATTTGATATAAGAAAAATAAATAATAAATAAGTATACAATATAAGAAAATAATAATAAATAAATATACAATTTAAAAATAGAAAAAATGCAATACAAATTTATCTTAAAATTTAAAATATAATACTACAATATTGAGAAAAAAAAAGTAAATATACAATTTTAAAATGGAAATACTACAATAAACATTTATCTTAATACTATCTTAATAAAAAATGGAAATACTACAATAGTAATATGAGCATTTGATATAAAAAAAATAAGTATAAAAAGAAGAAAAAATAAATACTAAATAAATACACAATATAAGAAATAAAATATCATATTAAAATAAAAAATAAGTAAATATAAAATTCAGATAGATGTTTGATATATTTTTCTATTTCTTATATTGTATATTTACAATATAAGAAAAAATAAACACTAAGTAAATATAAAATATAATAAATGGAAAAAGTAAATTACACATTGATTTGAAAATGTATAGTAAAATAAAGTATAAGTAAATACACAATAGGATAAATGAAAATATTACATTAAACATATATCTTAATAACTAAATATATTACATAAGAAAAATAAATAACAGGTAAATATATGATATAAGAAATAAAAATATTACATTAAACATCTATTTTAATATATAATAAATAAATATATAATATAAGAAAAATAAATAATAAGTAAATATATGATATATGAAATGAAATATTACATCAAACATAAAATATAAGAAATAGAAATATTACATCAAACGTCTATTGTAATATTAAAATAATTAAATAAATAAAATGTATAGTAAAATAGGTAAATACACAATATGAGATATATATATATATATATATATATATATTACCTAAAACATCATAAAATTAGAATATATAAATTTATAATATAATAAATAGAAATATTATATAAAACATCTATCGTAATACTAAAATAAGTAAATATACAATATTAAAATAATAAGTAAATATACAATATAAGAAATAGAAAATATATCAAACATCTATCGGAAAATGTATATTAAAATAAATAATAAGTAAATATAATATAAATATTACATTAAACATCTATCGTAATATTATCATAGATATAAAATCAAGAAAATTAGAATAAGTAAATATATAATATAAGAAATGAAAAACTACTTTAAATATCTATCTGAAAAATGCATACTTTTACGTTTTATCATTTATAAATATTTTTATTAGTAAATATACAATATAAAAAATAAATAATAAGTAAATATACAATTTAAGAAATATAAATATTACATTAAACGTGTATCATAATGTAATCATTTGATATAAAAGCAAGAAAATTAGAATAAATAAATATTTAATATAAGAAAAATAAATAATAAGTAAATATACAATATAATAAATGATAAAAACTAAATTAAAGAAATATATAGTAAAGTAAACTGAATTAAAAAAAGCAATCTGAAAAATATATAGTAAAGTAAATAATCAGTAAATAAACAATATAAGAAATACAAATATTTTATTAAAAATCTATCATAATATTAGAATAAGAAAATATAAAATAAAAAAAAGTAAAATATACAAAATAAGAAATAGAAATGTTACATTAAACATCTATCGTAATATTATCATTTAACATAAAAGCAAGAAAATTAGAATAAGTAAATATACAAATAAACATACAATATAAGAAACATAAATATTAGATTAAGCATCTATCATAATATTAGAATAAGTAAATAATTAATAGAAGAAAAATAAATATACAATATAACAAATAGAAAAATTACATTAAAGCATCTATCTGAAAAATATATAGTAAATATACAATAGAAGAAATATAAATATTACATTAAAAATCTATTATAGTATTACCATTTGATATAAAAGTAAGAAAATTAGAATGAATAAATAAATATATAATATAAGAAAAATAAATAATAAATAAATATATAATATAAGAATATTTATATAGTTAACATTTGAAAATCAAAATAGTTCCGCGCTACGCGCGGATTAATCCCTAGTTATATTAACGATTCATTATGAAAATATAACAACCCTTTAGAATCTAGAAATTACATCACATGCCACTCACGATTGTTTAACAAAATCGACCTACAATGATATGTTTTGTAATATAATTATCTAAGTTACAATTAGATCAACACCGGTTTGATGATAAATTTCTTCTTATTTTATTGTATCATCGTCATCACAGGTTCTACATACATTAATAAATAATAAGTCAGGTATACAAATAAATTTCTTAAAACATATCAATCAACAATGCACACAACATAGCATTGATTATCTTACATAGTTTGGGTTCCCTTAATGCACACAATATTAGTGTCATTTATGCAGCTACATAATAACAATACTATAAAAATAAATTGTTCAACCATATGAGCTATTGCATTTAAATCATTATTTACGGACATCACATATTTGTGAGAATAAATAGAAAATGGTATGAGTATGATGGAGAGTAATTTTGGTGAATAGAGTAACAAGAATAATTGAGAAAGAAAGATAATAAGTCTACTGGACAGATTGTATGAAAAAAAAATAAGGGTGTTTGAGAGTGTTGTTGAGTGTGAGTTCGTGTGAGCTGAGAGTAAGAAACCTGAGAGAGTATAGGAACCACAGAATAGGAGATTTGGTGATGGAGAGACTTAACTCTCACTTCAAAGAGTATAAGAGATTATGGAGAGTTTAAGAGAGTTTCTGAGTATAAGAGAGTGTATGAGACTTAGAGATAATATGAGAGTGTTTGAACCAGAGAAAATAATGAAGGAGAAGACTCAATTCTCCTTAGGAATTTCGTGGGTTACATGTGGGGGATTTATTGCTAAGTTACAAGCAACTCACAAGATTACAAACAATATTAAACTAACAATATAACAAGAAAATTAAACTAATAATATTGTATGAAAAAATGATTCAGGACTGGATGGGTAGACTGGTGTAGAGCAGAATGTTGTGGAGAGACTGGTATGTCCAAAGAAGGAGAAATGGACAGGAGGAGAGACACAACCTTCCTTTGTGATAGTGACATGTTTAGACAACTCCTTATGTATCCCATGTGACTTCTTCTTGCTTAAATAAAACCAGATTGCTCCAGTTGCATTCAAACTGAATTGCCTTGACTTTTGGAGCCTTAGCTACATCCACATGATCTCCCACTCATTACTTGCCTTGCAAGTAAAGTATGGTTAGATTTTGGATGAACTATAGAAAGCTTCAAATCTTCTTACTTTGATGTCTCGGTTTGAACCTTAATCCAGGTTGCTTCTTTTTATTCTCTTTCCAACACTCCCCCTCAAGCTTGATCATAGGAATCCTTGGCAAACTTGGAACTGAGATTACTTGTCTCATTAAAAACCTAATTATAGGGGAAAATAGTACAAGTAATCCAGTCTGGGTTTCCCATTTTCTACAACAAGTAAGGCGCCACTTTTTTTCTTTGCTTCACACACAAACTGGTTCCTCTTGAACTTTCTTCTTATTTCACAGCTTGTCTCCCCCTTATTTTTGACTTCTTGCCTTCTCCATGGGTTGAGATCAAGCCAACATGTCTTTGGGATGATAATGAGGAGCGTATGCTGATATCATGTGAATTTAGCTTGTTTTAGTCTCTCATTCTTGTATATTTTGATCATTTATATTAGCATTTAGGTATTTCTAGGTTCCATTTGCATGCATATGTCTTTGTTATGTGCTTGGAGATCCTTAAGGTGTTTTGGAGGTGTTTGGAGCCATTTTGGGTCAAAAGAAGTGAAAATTGAGTTTTGGGAGCAAACTTAGCCAAAAATGAGAGCTATAAGTGATGAAGTGGGTCACTGCACCAGGTGTGAGCCAGAGCGGCCATCCAGAGCGGGTCACTGCAGAGCGGCCATCCAGAGCGGGTCACTGCACCAGGTGTGAGCCAGAGCGGGCATCCAGAGCGGGTCACTGTACCCGCTGTGAGCTGGAGCGGGTTGCTGGAGCGGGTCACTGCACCCGCTCGGCAGTGTCTGCAGTGTTCAAGTAGCTTGAGCGGGTATCCAGAGCGGGTAGGTGCACCGCTGTGAGCCAGAGCGGGTTGCTGGAGCGGGTGACTACACCCGCTCCAGCAGTTTTATTTTGGTCATATTTTTATGTTTATTGGACCTTTTCAGGCTTGTTGACTGGGCCCCTAGGCTTTTAGGAGTCATATAAATACTCTTTAGACCTAATCTTAAAGGGATATCTCATTTTCTCTCTAAGACTTTGTTTAATATTATTAAAGCTTGAATCTTTTCATCATTTTAAGGAAGTACTTCATCTTATATTTGTGTTTCTCTTGCTCATTAGTATGATTAGCCTTGAATCTCACATAGATTTAAGGTTTCTCATGGAGTTTATTGAGTAGACACTTTGTGATCTATGGGTTAAGTAGATTAGAGTGATTAGGTGGATATTTAGGATGATTCTTGCTTGATTAACATTGTTCTTTGACATATTAGGTGATCTTAATGCTAGATTAAGGTTGAGAAATCTAATCTAGATCATAAGTTGTTTCATGCCCGAAAGGTGTTCGATGAAATGCTTGAACCAACCTAATATTGTCTTTTACATGTCTAGCCAATGAGAGTTGATGTTAGAAATGTTAAATGGTTAGTAGACTTGTTATTTATGCATGCTTGAATGTGTTAGGCCAACGAGAGTTGATGTTTAATGCATGATTAGCATAAGGATTATTGTCACGAGAGTGGATTAATCTATTTGAATGAGATATAGACCTAAAGACTTGTTGATTGTTTTGCTTGTGCATTTTATATTGAATCTTGATCACCCGATATCGATTATCTTGCCCATGGATCCAGTCTTAGCTATTGATTGAAAGTTTGATTCTTGCACTTATTTCTTGTTTGAATTTGAGATCACCTTGTTTATATTTCTAGGACCTTAGTTTGTTACAAATCATCAATCTTCTTATTTTCTTAGATTAGGAAAGTTTATGTATTCTTAGTGTTATAGATCATTAGTTCCTTGTGGATTTGATCCTAAAGTGCTACATCGATATACCATTTGATTGTGGTAGCGTGCACATTAGGTTAATTGGCCTGTGGTAAAACGCAGTAATCATATGCCCTCTTGGCTTGCACTTAAATCCCCCACTTCATCTCTTTCTGAATGGCCTTGCAAAGTCACTTGTCAAACATACTTGGTAGGAGGACTTTGGAAAGAGTCAACTGCCATCTTTTTAGTGAACTGCCTTCTCTATGCTCAGCCACGAATATCTCTGATCAACTCCACTTGTTTCCTTTGCTATATCTTCAACAATAGTTCATTGGCTTCTCATTTGATGCCCCTCCTCAAGCTTGACCTTAGAATGAGAGTATATGGTCAAGCTTAAAGCTAAGAGCCAATTACAACCAACACCTTGAGACAAAACTCTCTTGGCTTGGATTATGGTCTTTCTCTCTTTAGGAACCTCTTGTTCACCCTCTTGGCTTTAGGTAAGAACTCTTGAGCAATATCTCAACAACACCAATCTTCCTCTCTACTATCTTGGGAGTTGATGAACACAATCAGTGTCCAAAGTGTAGTTGAGCAGTGAGAATTTCTCCATGGACATTAATTTACATCTTCTGTAGGCTCTGAACACATGGGTTCTTGCTCTTTGTTTTAAGGAGGCACATCTTATCAAGACCTGAGCTAGTTTTTTGAACCTCCAGCCCATGGGGGATTATTGACACTGAAGTTGTTTGAGGTGTGGATTGACTGTTAAACACCTCTTCTTCTTGATTCCCTCCTTCTTGGTAGGGACATACTTCAAACCCTTCATATCCTTTTGCTGGTCAGGGGTTTTGGGGATCATAAAATAAGCTTCACCTTTGTTGGCAAGATAATAGTTTGAACAACCTAGCTTTTGATGCTTCTTCAGTGACCTTGCTCCAAAATGATTTTCTCCATGGTTTTTCTTCAGCATTTTGGACAAGAGAAGGTGTTTAGTTTCTTATTTGGACCCCTTGAAGTCTCTGGAGTCGCCATTACATTTTCAGTCTCCATCTTAGAGATTTTTGGACCAGTGGACAAAAGAGTGTTCCTATTGGTTTTGCAAGAACTAGATCAGAAACTAATCTTGGATGAAGCTTGCTTGACTTTTCTGGAGCTTACTTGAGTTTCACAGACTGGTATAATCTCCTAACTTGAGTTATGGTGAGGCATTCCTTCTTGGAACACCTTTGGACCAGTGGATAAAGAGTTGTAACCAAGAAGAGTTTTAAAGACATATTTGACAAAAAGATGATTTGTGGAAGTGAGAAAGGTTTTCAGGAGCTTGTAAGCTCTGATACCATGTGAGAATATAGATAAAATGGTAAGAGTATAATGGAGAGTAAGTTTCGTGAAGAGAGTAACAAGAATGGTTAAGAAACAAAGATAATAAGTCTGATGGACAAATTGTATGAAAGACAGAGAATGAGGGTATTTGAGAGTGTGGTTGAGTGTGAGCTCGTGTGAGCTGGGAGTAAGAGACATGAGAGAGTATAGGAAATTTGGTGAAGGAGAGACTTAACTCTCACTTGAAAGAGTATAAGAGATTATGGAGAGCTTAAGAGAGTTTTTGAGTATGAGAGAGAGTGTATGAGACATAGAGAGAATAATAAATTGTATGAACCAAAGAAAATAATGAAGGAGGAGACTCAATTCTCCTTAGGAATTTTGTGGGTTACACGTGGGAGCTTTATAGACAAGTTACAAGCAACTCATAGGACTACAAACAACATTAAACTAACAATATAACATGGAAATTAAACTAATAATATTGTATGGAAACATGATTCAAAACTGGCTGGAAAGACTGGTGTAGAGCATACTGTTGTGACAAACTGGCATGTCTAGAGAAAGAGAAAGGGACAAGAGGAAAGGCACCCCATGTAATTTTTTCTTGCTTAAGTCAAACCAGATTGTTCCAGTTGCATTCAAACTGAGTTGTCTTGTCTTCTGGAGCCTTAGCTACATCCACATTATCTCACCAGTCATTACTCGCCTTGCAAGTCAAGTATGGTTAGGTTTCGGATGAACTGTAAACAATTTCATATCTTCTTATTTTAATTTCTCGATTTGATCCATAATCTAGCTTGCTCTTTCTTATATTCTTTCCATCAATATTGACAATTTTTTTTTAATTGTGTGCGAATTCGTGATATATTCATATCATGGTTACTTATAGTTCTAAACCTACTCTATTAAATTATTCTTATGGTGAGCAAGTATGCATACAAAAAGGGTACATATATTATCAAGGGGGATTTGATCATATAGCTAAAAAAGACTATATTTTATCAACTAACCATATTATCCCCTTTTCTTCATTTTTCTTCCTATTTCTCTCTAACCTTTTACTATAAATATAATATTTTCCCCAATATAGTCATTCATCAAATTAACGGGACAATGACCTAAAACAACTCAAACAATTTCATCGTGCTAAATACGAACCGAACAAATGAATCATGCTAAATACGACCTCAATCCAACTGAAAGTCAAATAAAATACTTGATTTTTTTTTAAAGTGCCTAAATCTACATCGACCGTAACAGAAGTTAGTCAACCGTTAACACAACTTACCTAACCAAAAAGACGTCATTTTGATTAATGAAAAAAAATTAAAAAATCAACCTCTTCAGGGGATTCGAATTCCCGCTTAGATAGCATTTCATCTACCACTTTGACCACTAGGACAAAGCAACTTATACAAAGTAAACAACATAATATAATTGTATATTATATAGTGACAGCACCATTAACAAAGCTTCAGACACTCTAATGCCAGATAGAGACTCACAAATTATCATACCTTTACCATATCTTTTGTTCTGTACAATAACAGAACCACAATTATACAGACTGGTTTCTACAAAAAGGAACAACTTTGTGATGAGATAAGAGAATTAGAGACCTGGTTTTAAAGATTTCGGCGAGATTGAGATGTCAAATACTTTTGATCAATGTAGGAAGAGGAACGAGAATAACCCAAGAAATATAACCATGAGGAGAGATTAGGTTTCAAAACTTTATAAAAAAATTGCAGAGGAAAAGAGAAAAAGTGAGATTTTGTAATTGTTCCTGATGAAGAAGCTATAATCTGAACTTCGAAGAATGTAAGCCATAGTTCACTAATCCTAACCTTCATCACCAATCTAAATTACTAACCTCACATTAGTAACATCGCCTTTCCCTTCAAACAAGTGTAGTTCAAAAAATATAGTTTAATTACTTGTACGTTTGTGCTATTATAAGTAGTTTACTTTGGCCTAATTGTCAATCTATATAGTAAATTAGTTTCAAGGCGGGGGTTTGAGTCTCCAAAAGAGGTTGATATTTATTTTTTCACTAATCAAAATGACATCGTTTTGGTTACGTGAGATGTGTTAACGGTTGACTAAGTTCTGTTATGGTCAATGCAGATTTAAACATTTTTTAAAAGTTTAGGTAGTTTATTTGAATTTAAACCAGATTGAGGTTATATTTAGCATACTTTATTTATTCGGATCGTATTAAACACGATGAAAATTGTTTCAGTTGTTTGAGGACCTTTTCCCTCAAAATTAACCCTATTATCTACAATTAAGATTACTGGTTAAAATCGTCAGATGTTGGAATATACGATGTTAACATTGGTTAGACCAGTGTACCAATACATTTAATTATCATGCTGATGTCATCCTAACGAAGGCACACATACACACACATATATATATATATTTAGTGTTTAAGAGCATGGAGTTATAGACATGCGTCTATTGATTTTAGACAAACTAGCGTATCCCATTACTAGTCTCATGAGTCATCAAACGCATAACCTTCTGTGAAGTACCAACCCAATCATATGCATCACTTCTACTTACAGTCCTGCACACAAGAAAATGGTAATGGAAGGAATGAGTAAATGGGTTACTCAATGAAGCGGTTCTAGACCAGTCTCTCTGCATAAACCTCTATATTGCTCAATGCGAAACGAGAACTTACCAGACACTAACAATCAAGCAATCAACATTATCATCAACACTACACACTGTAATGAACTCAATAATAACCATATATATATATATATATATATATATAAGTGTTCTAGAACTCTAATCAACGAGTGCCCCCAAGCCAACAGCTCGGACACCCCATGGTCTTACAAACCTTCACCATTCTCGGCACAACCAACACACGCCAAACTGCCACCATGAAAAATCGGCACTCGCCAAACCGGCACTCACCAAACCGACACTCTCCAAACGGTCACACGCCAAACCGACACATGCCAAACCGGCGTTTCGTTACACTACGAGACATCCTCATGTCTCCTCGACGATGTCATAACACCTACCATCTTGTTAACTTTCAATCTTATCCAGATTCATTCTTATTGACTTTCAATCATATCTACTGACCTCACTCTAGATGCTACCCTTTCTCGGTGTCACACTCAATTCAACTTGGAAATACATCATTCATATTCAGGTTCGATACATTCATCTATCAACATATGTTCAATTATTTCTATTAAGCTAGCTCAATCAATACAGTCATGTCAAGCAATCACAACAATCAATCAAACAACAATCAATCTCTCACATACATGGCAGTTCGTTAAGTTCCTTAAACATTATGAGCGTTCTTATGCAATATGAATCATGCATCTAACATCCTAACATCCATTATGTTCCATCAACATAACTTAAACATGTCTAACCAATCCTAATTCCAACACTAAACAAAATAGAAGAATATGAGAATAAATTGGGTTCAAAACACTTCACCTTAGAATATATCTTATAGATCCAGAGATCTTGATCTAGAAAACGGAAATATGGATTAATGGAAATTCAAAAAGCTCTGGTTAACACCACTTGGCCACCACCACCACTCGCGATCTCTGGCTTGGTCTCCCGAAAAAGAGAGAAAAAGAGATGACGAGGAGAAAGCGAGAAAGAGAGAGAGGCGTGAGAGAGAGAGGAATATATAAGAGAAAAGAGAGAACCTTGATGGCTAGGGTTTTCTAGTCTCTCTATATCTCTTCAGGGCTTTGCTCTGGTTTTTGAATGAGAGGAAAAGGAGAGGGGCTGATGTATTTGTAGTGAAAAGAAGGAAAAATCCTAGGTTTAACCCCAATGGGCCAGGACCTAGCGGGCTTTCCTTTAAACCCAAAGAAAATTTTAGGCCACAATTTTTGGGCCCTTACAGTTTTCCCCCTGTTAATTGGAATTCGTCCCCCAATTCAAACCTTCAAACTTCGAACATAACAACCAAAACAAAAACATACTTCATTCACAAATCATACATCAATCAAGGGAGGCATACAAGGCTACAACTAGCTTTTTACACGGGATCTCTTTTTAATAGCTCAGGAAGACAACCTGCAAGTAACTAGATCCGATCAGAATTATAATAGAAGTATAGATGTAGTTGGTGGATTTGGAAGGCTGATCCTTAGGTTAGCACTAATTGACCTTAACCTGGCTCTGATATCAATTGTAACACCCTGCTCCCCCGGGTCTGGTCTGGGGTTAAGAGCATGGAGTTATGGACACGCGTCTACTCATTTCGACCTACCAGTGTGTCCCATTACTGGTCCCAGGAGTCATCAGACGCATAACCTTCTGTGAAGTACCAATTGATAAAGCCTGATATTTATCACTATTGTGCCATGATATCAGCCTTATTTAGACTCTATTATATATGTTTGGAGTATGCTTTAAAGTATTTACAGGTTCAGGTACGTTCTGGAGACCTTTCCACAGTGAGATTGAGCTGATCTTTTGACACAAGATAGTGATTTGAGTTAGCTTTCCAATACCACCGGTTTAAGATCAATCAGGATCCTAGAGACAAAGTTATGATCGATTTACTGGAGAGTGGTCTGTATGCCTCGCGAGAGGAAGCTGTCGAGAAGTTGAATGAATGTCGATCGACAGTGATCCCAGAAGCCACCACAAATTACCAGAATACCCCTCAAGGAGTTTAGACCTAATTTATATTTTTTTCTAAGCCATTGTTGACGGTTAAGTTTTATTCTATCTATTGTTCTAGGGTTATGAGAGAAGGGAGGAACTCCTTCAGAGTTTTTCTGGAACTCCTTTGGTTCTTTATTTTATTTCTATTATATATTTGTGACAAAGATCATGTCTGAGTAGATCCATCTACTAGGTTTAGGTTTTCTAGGGTTTTGATGGATTAGCCAAACATTATAATTGCTAGAGTGATTATTATATCTATCATTAGAATTGTTCTTATTGCTTGCTTTTAGAGTAATTAACTAGAAACTTGATCATAGGATAATTAGACGCACGCTAGAGCATGGTATATTATCTGATATAACTCTATTGAGATAGGTTGTTAGAAACAAACGATAGTTGATCGAAGGAACCTAGTGAACATATCAATTAGGTCTTAATGCTTGACTCGAGAGACCATCGATCGACGCAAGATCATTGCCATCGATCGATGGTCATTCCGTGTCAACAACCGAGAGCTGAGACATCAGACTTAGTCAATAGATTAGACTCGCATCGAGAGCTGGTCATCTTTTACATTAGATATCGAGTTCTAGGATTGATACCATTATCTTCTATCCTCTATTATCCACTTGCCTGAAACCCTAAGTCTAGTTATTTCGCATTATTGTTTACACCAACCAATCAATCAACTTGTTACTTTATTCACTGCCTAATAAACTGTTTGCCAAGCTTAACTGAAAAGTCTATAGTCTATTGTGTGCCCACGCTCTCTGTGGATTCGATCCCTAAGTACTACAACTGAACCTCTTATTTGAGAGAGCAAAAGTCACTACTTAGGGTAATTTGAGTGATATCACCAACCCAACCATATCCATCACTTCTACTTACAGTCCTACACACAAGGAAATGGAGAACGAGGGCATTAGTAAATGGGTTACTCAATGAAGATGTTCTAGACCAGTCTCTCCGCATTAACCTCTTTACTGCTCAATGCGAAACGAGAACTGACCAGACACTAACAATCAAGCAATCAACGTTGTCATCAACACCACACAATGTAATGAACTCAGTCATCACCCCACATAGATTTATATTTAAGTGTTATAGACCTCTAGACCTCTAATCCCCGAGTCCTTTCAAGCCAACAACCCAGACACCCCATGGTCTTACATGCCTTCACCATTCTCCACACAACCAACACTCGCCAAACCGGCACACGCCAAATCGGCACCCAACAAACCAACACACGCCAAACTGGGACACGCCAAACCGGAACACACCAAACCGGCACATGCCAAACCGACAGTCACCAAACCGGCACACACCAAACCGGCACATGCCAAACCGACAGTCACCAAACCCGCCACTCGCCAAACCGGCGCTTCATCACACTATGATAAAACCTCATGTCTCTTCGTAAGACGTCATATCACCTACCATCTTATTAACTTTCAATCTTATCCAGATTCATTCTTATCATTATTCATTCTTATTGACTTTCAATCATACCGACTAACCTCACTCTAGACGCCACCCGTTCTCGGTGTCACACTCAATTTAACTTGCAAACACATCATTCATATTCATGTTCAATACATTCTTCTATCAACCTATGTTCAATTATTTCTAGAAACCTAGCTCAATCAATACAATCATGTCAAGCGATCATACAAGAACACATCAACACATGGCAGTTCTTTAAGTTTCTTTAACAATATGAATCATGCATCTAACATCCTAACTCCCATTATGATCTATCAACCTAACTTTCAAACAATAACTATCTGAACCCTAATTCCAACATCAACCAGTATAAAGGATTATGAGAAAAACATGGTTCGATCACCTCACCTTAGAATATATCTTATAGATCCATAGATCTGGATCTAAAAAACGGGAATATGGATCGATGGAAATCCAAAAGCTCTGATCAAAACCACTTTGCCACCACAACCACTCGCGATCTCTGGCTTGGTCTCGCGGCAAGGAGAGAGAAAGAGAGACGACGAGGAGAAAGAGAGAAAGAGAGCGGCGTGAGAGAGGAAGAGAGAAGAGGAAAAAGAGAACCTTGACGGCCAGAGTTTTCTCTAGTCTCTATAGATCTTTCTAGGACTTTGCTTTGGTTTCGCTTTGGTTTCTGAATAAGAGAAAAATGAGAGGGAGTTACTGTATTTATAGTGAAAGGAAGGAAAAATCCTAAATTTAATCTTAATGGACCTAGACCTAGCACGATTTTCTTTAAACCAAAAGAAAATTTTAGGCCACAGGTTCCAGACTGTTCTAATAAATATATTTAATATATTTTTGTAACATAGTGCAAATACTTAACGATAATTATTTCTGCACAAATCTATTAATTTATTAACTTATATATTAATCCTTTCAAAAACAAGGGATTACAGTAAATCTTCGGAAACAAGTCCATTGATTTAATAGATTTGGTTCATATATCCTTCCAAAAATATAGAAGATGTACATATCATTATTTACCTTGCGTATAACCTATTGCCGATTTAGCTGTTTTGATCAACTAATATAAGTATTCACTGCAAAGGGTACCCTGTTGGAACATATATTACATGCATTTGGGGATGCTATTAGAATATATTTTCCATATAATGCAATATACTCTACTATTTTCTCATTAAATTATATTTTTAAATTTTTTAGAGGAATAACTAAAATAAATCTTAAAAAAAAATATTACCAACATATATTTTAGGGGAAATTGCTAAAAATGACTCAAAACTTGATTTCAAATGCCAAAATGTACCACAAATTCAATCAAATGCAAAAGTAACCCAAAAGACTAGTGAAAATACAACAAACTCCTTGTGAGCAAACAAAAAAATTGTATTCAGTTTTACCATTATAACCTTTTCGCCTGAGAAGACTTACAGAGAAGTCTTCTCACTATCATTAGAAGACTTCCCGCCTAATGCGAAGTCTTCTGGAAGTCTTCCACAAGTCTTCAAGTTCCAAAAGTCTTCTCATGTATTAGATTATAGGGTTTTGGAAGACTTCCAGAAGACTTCATAATTTGGGAAGTTTTCTCTTAGAAGACTTCTCGAAAGTCTTCTATATTGAAAATATTTAACCTAATTGAGATTTTGGTCTCCATATATAAATAAAATGTACACATTCTCTTTCTTCCTCTCAAATGGCTGCAACAAAAGTAATGTTTCTCACTCTAAAACTCTTCAAACCTCACTCTAATCTCTTTAGACTTGAAAACACCTAACTTTATATTCATTTCTCATTTTTCTCTTATGTATTCTCACTAATTTATCTTGTTTTTGAAGATTTTTCATTACATGGTTGTCATCTTTCATTCCTTTAAAGGTAGATCTATAAATTTTGAATATGTATTTTTGGAGTGTTTTATATGTTAGATGCTAAGAACTTGTATATTCAACTTACTGTAACAAGATTAAATGTATGACCTTTTTGATTCATATTTTGTGTTTGTGATAGTGTTCAATGGTTAAAGGTTTGTCCTTTTCTTTTTGATATGAAGAAGAAGAAGATAACACAACATTTTATATTGGTGAAACTTCTAAAGGCATTAACAAGTTTAAAGGGTTGACCTTTTTGATTTATTTTTGATAGTATTCTTTGGTTAAAAATCTCATATTTTCATTTTGATATGAAGGAGAAGAAGAAAATATTTAGAAAGACTTTGGAATACTTGTGGAAGACTTCGGAAGACTTGTGGAAGACTTCAGAAGACTCCTGGAAGACTTCGGAAGACTCCTGGAAGATTTCCTCGAAGACCTCTAGAAGACTTCCTGGAAGACTTCAGAAGACTTCAGAAGACTTATGGAAGACTTCGGAAGACTCCTGGAAGACCTCTAGAAGACTTCCTGGAAGACCTCTAGAAGACTTCCTGGAAGACCTGTAGAAGACTTCCTGGAAGACCTGTAGAAGACTTCCTGGAAGACCTCCGGAAGACTTCCTGGAAGACTTCTGGAAGACTTCCTGGAAGACTTCCTGGAAGACTTCCTGGAAGTGGAAGACTTCCTCGAAGACTTCCTGGAAGACTCCTAGAAGACTTTCTGGAAGTCTTCTATAAGTCTTCCAGAAATCTCTCATGAAGATGTTATTTATCATTTTTGTAATTTTTTTGTTTATGGTATATTTAATGATTATTATGTGTATCTTTTTAATTATGAATTATGTTGTTAATTTGAAAAATGTTAATGATCTTTTAAATATTTTAACCATACTACCAAAACCATAAAAAAAATTAAATTTAATCAAATTTATTACAAACTAAGAGAAAATACTTATCAAGAAAACTTAGTCAAATTCACCGAAGATCAAACAATACATATGTCTCATTAGAAAAAGTTAAGTCTTCTCTTAGAAGACTTCTGGAGAAGTCTTCTCGGAAGCGGGAAATGAAAATTTAAGTGGGAAACTTAAATTTTAAGTGAAAATTATAATTTTAAATTTCCTAAAAATTAAAAAGTATATCTTAATATATAAGAACACACATTAAACCACCTAACTTGATATTGTTGAAGTTACTTTACACTTTTAAAATTTAGAAAATATACATTGAAGTTGCTTAACAAATTTTACAAAAAAGAACATAGAAGACTTCCCTTTAAGTCTTCTCACGGAAGACTTCCCTGTAAGTCTTCTCACGGAAGACTTGCATGTAAGTCTTCTCACGGAAGACTTGCATGTAAGTCTTCTCACGGAAGACTTCCCTGTAAGTCTTCTCACGGAAGACTTCCCTGTCCCTGTAAGTCTTCTCACGGAAGACTTCCCTGTAAGTCTTCTCACGGAAGACTTCCCTGTAAGTCTTCTCACGGAAGACTTCCCTGTAAGTCTTCTCACGGAAGACTTCCTAAGAAGTCTTCCGTTTAGGTCATTTTTGCAATTGCAAATTTATGAAGGAAGACTTCTTAATAAGTCTACTATACATAAGACATCTTGAGAAGTCTTCCCTTGTAAATATTGGCTTACTTTTGATTTTGAATTTTTTTCGAAAATCTCAGAGAAGACTTCTTGAGAAGTCTTCTAAGATAAAAAGGTTAGTTTTGCAATTGACCAAAGTTTGTCAAAAATTTGACTTTTTATAGAAGACTTCTTTAGAAGTCTTCTATGAGAAGACTTCTAAAGAAGTCTTCTTACGTTCACATGAAGTCTTCTCACTGTGGCAAGAAGTCTTCTTGGGTTACTTTTGCAATTGACTATATTTGACTTTTCCATAGAAGACTTCTAGGGAAGTCTTCTCGGTTCTCCCTGTTTTTTTTTGTTAACTAAGGAAAGGTAGAAGACTTCTAGGGAAGTCTTCTACAAAAAAAAACACAAAAAAATTCAATTGCAAAACTAACCTATGCATTGACTAGAAGACTTCTAGAGAAGTTTTCTTCACGAACAAATCTGAAGAAAAAAAATTATTTCATATCTTGAATCCATGAGATGACTTGTTTAACTTCTCTAATCTCATAAAACTTAACCACGAATGCTACCAACTCATTAATGACCAAGAATCATGAGTTTTTATGTCTATATGAACCTTACAAAGTTTGAAATCAAAATCTTAAATTTTTTGGATGAATTTTGAGAGAAAATGAAAGAAATATGGTTTGTGTGAATAACAAAAGAGAAAAGAAGAGAAAAAAATCGTTTTTTTGTGCATTAAGAGTTTCAAATTGGTTGTTCATGGTGGTTGATGTATTGATGACAATGGTAATATTGTAAATACTTGATGAAGATGGGGATGATAGAGGAAAACACTCATTTTTTAAAAAAAGGAAAAAAAAAGAGTAATGGCATTTTCGTGAATAACTCGAAAATCTAGGGTGAATAAGGCAAATGAAAGTTCCAAAAAAAATGGTGGGTTAGTTTTGCATTTAAGTTGAAATTTTGAGTCACTTTTGCAAAACACCCTATATTTTAAAGAAAAAATGATCAAAATAAATTCTATTAAAAAGTGT
The DNA here is from genome assembly GCA_905132885.1 of Moricandia moricandioides. Taxonomy (NCBI): domain Eukaryota; kingdom Viridiplantae; phylum Streptophyta; class Magnoliopsida; order Brassicales; family Brassicaceae; genus Moricandia; species Moricandia moricandioides. Next base: position 166,216 of record CAJHQQ010000546.1, read on the forward strand.
AAATATACATTTATATTTTTTGATTTAACTAATCTAGACTTGTATATTTAGAGTTATGGAGTGGAGTTTTAGATGTGAGGTTTGAAATTTTAAAAAAGAAGTGTTAATTTTTTAATATAAAAAAGTGTTAAAATTTTTAAAATAAAAAAATTATTTTGGTCATTTGTTTTTGATAGATTTGTCCAATTTATTATGTGGAACACTTATACAACTACTATATATATATTTTAGCAAAAAAAAATTATATACATACACAACACAAGGATTGACCATAATTATTCACCCCGCACAGCAGGTCCCACCCTAGTTTAGTAGTAGTATTCCATCACCGCTCGGAGCATAACTGCGATTACTACAAATATATAACTATCTTGGGAATTTGACAAGAATAACCATAACAAAAAAATAATTAGACAAATGACCATAGCAACTAAATGGTTAGGATACACTATATATATTATGTATTAATTGATGCTATAACCTTCTGTATAAGTATGTATAGTGGTGTTGTTTTTATTTTGTTGTAAAATGATTTCCCATCTAATCTTATTTATCTTCTAGTTTCATTAAAAACAATTATCTTAATCTATAAAATACTCACAAAAATATATATTTTTTTCTATTTATGATGTGTTTTGAAAAATTTAAAACAAATATATATATATATATATATATATATATATGTTTATAACATTTGATATATCATGTTAGATTAAGAAATCAAATTAAAGTCTATACTATATCGTAAATTCCTATAGTATAATCTAATTTTTACTTCAAATGATACCCCATACTTAAAACATATAGATTAAAGAATTTGATTTGAATTGATTTGTCTAGAATCTTAACTCAATTAAAACTCTAGACATTCTCTCCTATTTTCTATATTTTTGTGTAGTTCTCTTATCGAACAACCAATATGTAACTGATTATAATATATTGTAAATCATATATTATTCTATAATATTTTACACATTTAGATAGTATAGTTAGATTTTTTTTTTCAAATGAGATATAATTTTGTTGTGTTCTATTCTATTTAGAATTATATACAATCTCTCTCTCTCTCTCTCTCTCTCTCTCTCTCTCTCTCTCTCTCTCTCTCTCTCTCTCTCTCTCTCTCTCTCTCTCTCTCTCTCTCTCTCTCTCTCTCTCTCTCTCGCATCTACCTTGTTCCACATATTTATCAACTTCTCTATTCATTTTAGAGTTGTCATAGTAGCCACTTAGTATATTGTAAACTGCTACAACCTTCAATTCTAATGGGTTTAGTGGACACCAACATTCCCAAGTACTATAATACACTCGCGATTAAACGTATCGGACAATAGGCATTTCAAATATATCACAACAAAATACGAAAGTTTATAAGGGAAAACCATCTTTACATCAGCATTCCATACTATATGCAGCAAATGGAATATACACATTGTGGTTTTCAGAGAAGGTAAACAAAATAGCACACAATATACCAAATTATTCAGCATCTCACCATTCCATCTCCAAAAAAAATGCCATAGGTGCACTTTGTGATTTCCTTAGGTAACCCCTTCACAAAACATTCTTCACCTCTTTAAAATGTCTATGTCAACTTTCTATTATATATTCATGTTATAGAATAAATTTTTATGACTTCTCTACATTCATTTATTCTACTTAGGTTAGTCATGTGTTGTTGTAGTCATTTTAATGGAACTTCACGCAACGGGTAAACTCCGCAATTTTGATTGTCATGTTCGGGGAGCACATGGCTAGCAGATGCTTCACCATCGAGATTAACTCCTCATGAAGTCCTGATTTTAGGTTAAGCCATCTATTGTCTGATTCAAAGTTTTGGTCGAATTTCCACTTGTCTCGCTCTTGCATCCACATTCCACTCAGTATGCGAATCTTGTCCTTTAGACCCATCTGCTTAACAAAAAGAAACACATGCTCATATTCTATATTGTTCTACTTGTAATATAGAATAATACATCTCATATAGTGGATGAGGTTGATGTGTATGGTGCCCAAACTCCACGCGCCACTGAGGAGAAAAAAGTATGAAATGAAGCTTAATTGTCACATCCATTCTCCATTATTACCCTATGGTTATTTTCTCAATTTTTGATCCCATAAGTGTTATTCTACCAATTAACCCAACTATCTTTGATCAAAAATAAAAAAAAAGTAATATCATCGGACGAGCTTTAACGGGCCGAAGATATCCTATATTGTCCTCTAAGGTTCATGGCCCAAACAATCTACTACACTCCAAAACGTTGTCACCATCATCATAATACCGAGACATCATCTTATATACTCTTACACCAAAACTTTAAATCCCTTATATCCTTCACAAATCTTCACACCCCTCATATTCATTAAAAAATTGTAATTACATTATTAACCTCATTTAAAAAAAAGAGTCTCCTCAGATTGCGTTTGGAATCGGCGCGTTCGGTGTTTTGCGAGCGACTTGCGGTACTCTTCTTCTCTCCCATTCGGAAGATGCTACTCCGGCTCGATCCTCCGCCGTCTTCCGGGTCGGTCCTCCGTCGTCTTCAGGCTTGGTCCTTCGTCGTCTTCTGGGGTTGAAAACGGGTATGTTTTAGATGTTACAGCTTGAATGAGCAGAGAAACCAGATTTGAATGGATTTAGATGCTTCAGCTTGGTGTTTGAGTCCATTATGACTTGAATTGAGTAGGATAATGGTTGCCTTGTTTGATTCGTAGTGCATTGAATGTAGATTTCTCGATTTCAAAATCAAAATATGTACAACAGGAAAACTAGCAAAACAAGTTTACTGATAATTGTTGTAGAACTAGTAAAACTGGTATAACTTTAATAGTTTCCAGTAACGAATTAATTTTGTAGGGATGGTTTTTCTTTGTATAATGGATGGTATTCAATGGTTTTAGCAGGATCCAATGAGCAACAACGTCATCATACACTTCAAATGCGAAGGTCACATGTATTGTTTAGTGTTGAAGAAGGATACATAGGAGATAAACCTTTCAATGGTCGAAGCACGAATATGCAAAAAGCTCGGGTTAGATGAGAATAATGTGAAGTTGAATTTGAGTTACATTCCACTGCAGGTTGGGTCTGAGGAAAATTTTTCCGTTTCTGATGATGAGGATTTTTGTGGTTATCTATTTTCCGTTGATAAAGAGAACCATAGGTGCATTTTTTTTGTGGAGGTCATCAAAAGATCAGAACTCCAAGAGCAACTTTCAAGAGCGGGAAAATGAAGTTCTCTAGGTACGAAATATGAGGTGTGGCATTCGAATGATGATGTAATTGGAGATAAAGCCATAACTTTATATGGTGGCAACAATCAAGTTGATAAACAACTCGAGGGGGGAATTGTGGTGATTGAGGAGATGTTGGAAAAAGCTGATGAAGACGTAAATGTAGATGAAAATGTTGATGGGAATGTAGATGAAAATGATGTTGGCAATGTGGATAATGGTAGGCATGAGACAGAAATGCGTGATAGATATGTAGATGTTCCACCTGTTGCGGAACCGATTCAATTTATGGAAGAATGGGAAGACAGTCGGGATTTGAAAATGCAGCAAGAGTTTGTTAGTAAAAAGGCAGTGCAAGAAGTGGTGGATAGGGGTGCATGTAACAAAACTTTTGGGTTTAATGTGGTCAAATCGGATAAGGAGCGATTAGTGCTAAAATGTCCTAAAGAATGATGTAAATAGGGACTACGGGCTGCAAAGATTAAAAAATCTGAAATGTTTTCTATTAGAACGTACAACAAGATGCATTCATGCTCTCATGGCAGTCAGAGTAATTGTAACTTAACGAGGAAAGTCACGACACAACTAGTTGCATCTCTATTGCATGATGATTATCCAGGCCAAATGGAAATTCCTACTCCTAGAAGTATCAAAGATCTTGTGTGCACAAAACTGGGTGTCAATATATCATACTCCACTGCTTTGAGAGGTAAAAACGAAGCTGTGAGCATTTTGCATGGGACTCCGGAAGAAAGTTATCAGATGTTGTATTCTTATTTGTACATGTTAGAGAAGATCAATGAGAAGACAATAACAAGTGTGAAATTGGATGACTCAGAAAGATTCAAGTACTTGTTTATTTCTTTGGGAGCTAGCATAGAAGGTTTTAAACTGATGAGGAAAGTTGTAACTGTGGATGCTACTTTTATGAAAAAATGGATATGGTGGTGTACTTTTTTTTGCAACAGCCTAGGATCCTAATCGGTACAACTATCCTTTAGCCTTTGGTGTGCTAGATGGTGAGAATAAGGACAGTAGGAGTTGGTTTTTTGAGATGTTCAAAACTGTTGTGCCAGATTCATCAGAGTTGGTGTTTATGAGTGACAGAAATGGAAGCCTCATCAATGCCATAGCTAATGTATTTCCGATGGCTCATCATGCGCATTGTATCTGGAATTTGGCTCAAAATGTGAAAGGTCATGCACGTAACGTCAAAAAAGACACTGTTGAATGGAAATTTCTGGAAATGGCTCGAATTAACACAGTGCCAAAATTCAATGCTACACATTTTGCTTTCAAGACTCGATATCCATCTGCTGCAAATTATCTGGAGGAAAGTATTGAGAAAGAAAAGTGGGTAAGGTTCTGGTTTCCGGGAAATAGATACAACATCGACACAAGCAACGTTGTGGCGTCGATGAACAGCGTCTTCAAGGAAGCGAAGAAATACTCTTTAATACTTTTGCTGGATACGATCATTAAAAAAACTGCTGACTCGTTTAATAAACATAGGAAAGAAACCGTTAGAGGATCCAATGAGCGAAAACTAGTTCATCTAGTGGAGAATTTTGTGCATGATGCATGGACGGAAGCAAAAAAAATAATTGTGTCGGAAATAAACTCTTTCAACCTTGAATACTGTATCGTCGGTAGTGGTGGGAAGCCGTATTTAGTGAATTTACTTGCAAAAAGTTGCAGTTTCAGGTTCTTTGACATAAAACAATATCCTTGTGTTCACGGAATAGCAGCTTACATTTTCTACTCTAAACATGAGAGTGGTTCTGTTTTTGAGTTAGAAGATTTGATCTCTAAATATTATTGGATAGAGCTGGGGGCATTGGCATATTACAGGTCTATTTATGTGGTTCCGGATAGGAGTCAATGGGATGTCCCCGATTACATCAAAGAAATGAAGATCATGGCTCCCAATCGCGTCGAAAAGAGGGGAAGAAATAAAGTGAAAAGGTTTTCATCAACTGGGGAACGTCGGCCAAGAACGCAAAATAAAAGGCGTCCAAGACAAAGCCTACAATGGTTGCTGTTTGGATATTGAAATGTTTGAATTTTACTCTGTTTTTTGTAAAACTATGTTTTTGTACAACTATGGAGAACTGTGTTTTTGTTTGTGTAATACTAGTATTAATTTTGAATTGAGTTTGGAAATCGAAATGTTTGAATTTTACAATGTAACATCTTAATAAGAAATCTACTCTTTATTAGACACATAAGAAAAATGGTATATCCACCGGAATAAGAAAAATGTTATACTCTACAATCAAAAGAACAACCCAACACACAACATACAATTTTATGATCACTTTGTTAAATATGTGATTACTGAAGATTATACAACTTATATAGACACTTTTATTACGCAAAACACCAATTATCTTATTTTAAAATCTTATACTTCATTGTACAACTAAGAAAACAAAATTTAATTATCTGTAATACTAAAATAACTGAAAAGCACCGGAAGTACAACTATTTGTAATTTGTGTATAACTACTATCTTACGGACAACTACTTGTGGATTTTTTGGCGGGATTTTCTAATAGTAAGAAATTTGGGCGGGATTTTCGAGGGAAAAAGCTGATTCCCACTCTTATCTCTTGTCATTCCCTCTCCTCCACATATCTCTCATCTCTCAACTTTCTCTATCATCATTCTCTCTCCTCAAAACCTCTCAATTCCGAAATGAATCCATGGGTGGAGAAACAAGAAAGGAGGGAGATGAAGAAAATGAAGAAACACTACGACATGCTTGGGTACATTACCGACGCACAGTATGGAGTTCCAACGGGTTGCCCATGTGGGGGATGAATCGTCGACGAGGTATCTACTAATCCAAAAGATAAATATTTCTTCCCTGGAAAAATGTATTTCACTTGCAGCTCGCTTAAGGTAATTTTTCTTTTCTTTTTCTCTTCATTGTTTAAAATTAAAGATCGAGAAACATATGTGGGAAAATGAGTGAAACTATGTCAATCCCGTAGGATGATGGGCTCCATTTCCGTCAACCTTGGGTTATCGGAGTTCAAGAAGAGGTTCATCGCTTAAGAAAGGAGGTGGACGAGATGGCTGCAGAGATTGCTCATCTAAAGAAGCTTATTCCCAGTGGATGAGATTGCTAGGCTCAAGAAACTTGTTCCCGAGATCTCGCTTGTTCCCCTTTGTTGTTAGAACTTTGCGGGTTGTCTTTGATTTTCGGTTAATTGAAGGCTCAAGAAGCTTGTTTGATAAGACTTATATCTCTGTTTCATGTTGTGTTAAGACTATGTTTGGATGATATTTGTGCTTGTTTTTCAAGTTTCACTAGTTTTTCTTAGTTATTCTAGGCTCAACAAAGAAAGACAACAAAAGAGAAACAAACACCACATAAGTTTAGAAGAAACAAAAAGCAACATACGTTTTAGAACAAACCCAAAGAAACATAAGTTTTAGTACACACCAAAAGCAACATAAGTTTTTAGTACACACCAAAAGCAACATAATTTTTTTAGTACACACCAAAAGTAACAACATATCACTTGTTTTTCTTTGACCTCTTTGAGGTCTTCGTCTTCGTTCGGCTCTTCCTTTTAACACCCCTTTCCTCTTCCTCCACATCCACATTCATAGCAGCTAACTGCTCCTGAACATAAGTTTCTGAGGAAGCAAGTCTTAAGTCAAACTCATCAACCTTTTCTTCAATCCTCTTCATCTGCTCTCCCATATCTTCTTTGAAGTTGTTGAAGACTTCTACCAGTTCATTTAACTTCACTGTGGTCTCTGTTGTTTCATTGGTGGCTCCTGTCTGGTTTCCACCATTCTCAGGGAGAGGGGCTTCTCGGGCAGCCACATCCGCCTCTAACATATCTTCAAACCTTACTGCATATCCACTAGCAAGCCTCTTCATCCATCTCTCGACAATCACGTCATCCTTATCTATGATGTCCTCTGGTTCTGTTATCCCATCTAGTAGAGTTTGTTCCTCATCGGAAACAGACAAGATGTTCTCAATGTCCTACAATTTCAATGCCTTATTAAAATTACCATAACATGGAGTGTATAATATTCAGATACAAAGAACAACCAACCTTAGTATTACTAAGTACTTTATTTATTTTCGAAAGGGGAAACCCTTCATTTCACTTCTCTTGAACTTTGATCGGCAAATCCTTGTACATCTTGGGTTTAGTCTTTAATTTCTCCCCCAATTTCGTAATGACCTCAAATGCTAGGAGATACACATGTAAAAAAAAACCCCGAGAAGTGTCAATATCACAAAGTCAACATTACAAGCGTACTAGTCATATATTACTTAAAAAATTACCTCAATTGGGATACAAAAACTTGGAATTGGAAATATCACACCTTCTTTCACCTCCCCTTCAAAATGACTCATAGTGTGTGAAATTTGTCTCAACATGTTATCAAAGGAAAATCTACCCCACGGGAATGTTTTGCATAAGTTGAGATCATCAACTGCTCTCAGAAAGAATGGCTCCACGGAAGGGGCATCATTACCGGTCTTTGTCTGCCCAACAATAATACTTGATAGGAAATACAAGACCAACAGCCTCAACCTATCACGAGAAGGTTCCATATCCTCAAGAACTTTTGCTTTCACGTCTTGATATCTTACTATTCCACCACCAAAATATTTTGTCACAAACCTCGTGCCTCCGTTTTCCTTGTAGTTCAATGGATAGTTTTGACAGTTCAGTCCAGATATCAAAGCATGTTCTCTAATACCATAGCGGATGGGGCAACCATTCACGGCAAACCATGCCTCCTTTTCCTTTGCAGTACGTACGGTTTGGAGAAGGAGCATCATCATGCCCATAACCTTGTGGTTTCCAAGCTCCGGCATGTGGAATATGTGTTTGAACTTCAGATGATTCTCAAACCAATTCTTCTCTACCATGCTCATTGGGGGATTTAAATCTTTAAAGCTTTTCAATACATCAGCAATAAAACACCTTTTCGATATCTTGATCTTCTTCCTATACTCAGACGGTGGGAAGTACATGGCCTCCGGTTTTATCACCTCTTCGACGGAATCCTGCCAAACAAACAGTGCAAATTAGTTATACTTAGTTATACCAGTATTACAACATAACATCCTCTTAGATTGAATCTACGCCTACCCTAAACCATCAAACATTAAACAAACCAGTTATCCTAAGTTCTACCAATTTTTTTGACAAACTACGAGACACATGTACAAATACTAACCTCACTTATGGTTTGAGTGGTACTTCCTTCTTCTCTATTTACTTTTTCATTGGTCTATACATCTTCACTAGGAGGATTATTGTCAGAGTTTGTCTCTTCTTCCTCCTCTCTTGAATTCTCCTCATTAACTCCTTCTTCCTCTTCGTTTTCCTCGTTATCTTCTCCATCCTCTTCTTCTTTTTCATCTTATCTAGAGTTCTCCTCATTCTCTTCTACTTCATTTTCATCCAAGTTTGCATCTTCTTCCACTGACCTCTCATCTTTTTCTACTGTGTTTTCCTCATTTTCTTCTACTTCATTTTCAATTGGGTTTGGCTCCTTCTCGTTTTCTTCATCTTCAACAACGTTATTCTCCTATTCATTGTCTTCCTCAACGGACTTCGGAATCTCAACCTCATCTCCAGCCTCAGGAACTTCTTTTAAAGGAGAAGTTATATAATTCAGTGGTTTTATTTTTTTCTTCTTCCTTGTCCATCGTCTCCTCGCCATTTTCACTTCATGCAATGTTAATGCAAGACGGAATGAGACCAAATCGAGAGAGAGAGAGAGAGACCACCGAATGACACCAAATCGAGAGACAGAGACATGACAGAATGATACCGAATCGATTTCAAATATCGCGAAAACCTAAATTCAAATAGTGAAGAACATTACCTCTCGATGGTTGTCGTTAGTTTGCTAGGAGATCGTTTCTTTTTCCTCTTAGTTGTCCTAGTTTCGCGAGAGAGATAGAGATAGAGAGAACCGAAAAAAATATTAAGTCGGTAGTTATAGTCGTGAATATGGAGAAATGCGATTAGAAATCGCGTTTGATTTTAGGGTTATCCATGTAGATCCGACAAGTTTTTGGATGGGAGTGTTTGACCCGGATTTTTTCGTAAATATAATAACTTTTCAGATTTTTTGACCTTTAACTCATTTTTTTATTTAAAAATAATTTAAAACGAAAATAAAGTTATAAGGAGGATA